>JZKD02S1677562.1:11064-30043 GCA_000966675.3 Picea glauca
CAAAAGGTTCTAATATGAAAATATTGGTAATATGTAGTATGAGTCTTTGACTACTTTGGGATGGCCATGTCCTGGTGCCTATCTAAATTTTAGGATGAAGGTAGCTGAAAATTTTCATAGGACAAACTTGCATCCCCAAAAGGATATGCATCAAAACTCCCAAGGGATGACTGAAAATCACCCTGAGTGTGGTGCGACAAATCATCATTGAATGGACAGAACAAATATATGATTACATCATCCTTAGACTACCAAACATATGAATCATATACACATGAAGACCAGTCCTCTAAAAATGAAAACTAAAACCCTTTTTCTTGAGAACTACCTTCAATATCATAAATGGGATCTTTATCAATAATGAAACAAACCACATCCCATCTACGTCTCCCAACATATATGACATCATCAATATGTTGATCAACCATGTCATAGGGGTCCTCCATGAGATCAATTGCATCATTAAGGATAATCATTTCTTCATCTTCATGTGTAGGAGGAAGGTGAGGTAAGATAACTTCACCTTCACCAAGCGAGATAATGGACATCAATGTCTCATTTGGGTCTTCATCATTGAAATATTATTGACAACTTTCTTCATGGATGTCTTATTCAAGTGCTTATTTTATAGAAGGCGGGTGATACTCTTCTTCAATTTCACATTCTTCAACCCTTGTTTCTCCATCTACTAGGAAACCTTCTCTACAAAGGGTGTCTTTGAGCTCTTGGAGAGTATCTTGCAAATCCTAAGTAGTTGGACCCCAACAATTGAGAAACTCTGCAAGAAGCTTTGTAGAAGACTGGATACTTTCTGGATGACATGAGTCTGCAAACCACTTCCTTTGACTTGATTCTAGAGAAGATACAAATATTTTCATTAGTACATATTTATGCAATACATTTATACCTCAATCATACCTCATATAATTCACAACATGGGTGATTGCTAGGGTTGGGTCACCACTAAATTTAGAGAAATTTTTCCTCCACTTTGTAGGGTAATGGTTTGGATATCCAGGGGTATTATGAACATCAATAGAAGGGTATACCTTATATAAGGCCCATGGTAAATATTGTAATGCTATGGTTCCATTATCCAGTATGTCGTTTCAACGAATTCGCCAGATGAACTTAGTGTTCATAAAAGGAGGGAAAGGGAAAGGGAACTTCTCTCAAGTGGAGTCACATCCAGGAAAGCTAGGTGTAAATGATTTGGGATCAAAGCTTTCCAAAATGTCATTAGGGAATGAAATGTAACATACTCAAACACCCATGTTGGGCCACTCCATGCAAAAACTCTCTCGATTACATCTATGATACTACTTTGTAATGTACCTAGCCACCCAGGTTGGGCCACACCATGCAAAAACTCTCTCAATTACAACTATGATACCATAATATAACATTCCCCAACTAAACTAAGGAACATTATGGTGTGGAATATACATTAAAAATGAAACTTCTGCTAACTGAGTAATTATTTTATTGTTAGTTGATTCCCTATAGCTTACTAGCTACATATCACACCCAAATATGACCATTTGACTAATACCATGGTTCTAAATGCATCTAAGAGCATATATTAAAAATGAATGCAACTATTCAATCCAATAACAAGCACACATCATTCATATAAATCATTTACATAGCATAATAATCATAAATAACACAACAAAAACATTTATCTGTTAATGATTAACCAACCGGCTGCAAACAAAGGATGAACCTTTCATCCATAGGCAATGTTGATCATTTTCTCTCATTATCAAGCCATACCCGAGTTGAGAATATGAGTCCATAAGGAGATCTGTCCCACTGGCTATCCACTCTCCACACAGAGTATCCCCAAACCCAAGTTATATTCTAACAATAGTTCCAAACCTCCATCTCTCTTAGTCCTAACCTACCCAACCCAAGGAATGCACCATTCATTTATCAGGAATAACCTAAGGGATGTGCCATCTATTTATTAGGGTTAACCCAAGGAATGTGTCATTCATTTATCAGGTTCTGTCTGGCACAATTAGCTAGGAATATCTCAATTGGTAACTCAAGGGAACTTCTAGTTGCTTCAATTTTTTGTCACAACATCCTTCACAAGGCTCTGAGATATTTCCTCAACAGGAAATTGCACCACATGCTTACATCCCGATTTACAGGCACACATGCCTCTTTCTCAACATAAAACATATCCTTACAATGGTTGCTTAGAAGTACATCATTGTTGTTTCTCTCCCATCCCTTTTCTCCTTCTTTGATGCCCAAAAATATGCATGTAAGAACTGTCCCCCCTTATGCATAGGAATCCCCCCTTTCTTACTTTATTTCTTGACTCACACTCTTCTCAAGGATGATTGCACTTCATCACATGCTCTCCAATATATGGGATGTGACAAATCACACCCACCCTTTTACATGAGTTAAATGATTTTCTTCTCATACACTCAATAGGAAAATAGAAGGTTATACACAAAGATAATAATTTAGGAATGTGGGTTGGATTAATGCCCATGAGTAATTCCCCCTTAGACCCCTCTCTCTCTTGTGGAATCATAGCTCCCTATCATTCTTCATCTCTTTCGTATCCTAGCCAGGGATTATCACTTTTATTAATTATTTCAATGTTCATAATATGAAATTCAGCCACCAACCACATTAAATCAATACGAGTTCTTCGCCCAAACACATCGACTCACCAGCCTAATTCAAATTTATACAATTACATTATAATTAATAGATATTACAATCGGGGATGTTACATCCCCTCCCCCTTATTTTTTCAATGTCCTCAATGAAAAACACCCTACAGGTATAATTTCATTTTACAATTCCATCTCCCCAACCAATAATCAACATATAATCTCTCTGGCTTGAAATTTCACAGGAATTCCCACCTAAACAAATTACATAGGAAATATAACCCCAAAACATATATGCAAAGGAACCCTGGCCCAAAACATATACATAATCCATCAGCATTCTCCTACAGCTATCCTGATTTCCACAATCTATCTTTCCATTGACCTTCCCAACCCAAGGAATGGTGTCCCATTTGTTTATCAGGGTAGAGCCAAGGAATGTGCTATCTATTTATCAAGTCTAACCCAAGGGATGTTCCATTTGTTTATCAAGGCTAACCCAAGGAATGATTCATTCATTTATTAAGGTATTTCTGGCATAGGTAACTAGGAATCTCACTACTCGAAACTCAAGGGGCTCACTGCTAGGAAAAATATCCATAAAATAACCAGCAAAAACTTTGCTACTGCAGTGCAACTCAAAAAAGAGTGCACTCTTCTGAAAACTCGGTTCTTCGACATTGCAACTCACACAGGAGTTCACTCTTCAGGCCTGACAACCTGGTTCTTCAACAGTGCAAATCACACTAGAGTTCACTCTTCGGGCCTGACAACCTAATTCTTCATGTTGTACATACTCTCTAGGCCCAGGCATCCATTTCATTGATATACAGTTCCTTAGGCGATCCATCATTTTCCAAGGTGTTCTCTTGTAGAAAAATGCCAACTTGTTTCTAGATTTTTCACGAGCAATCCAAAACCCGTTGCAATAATCATATCTGCATCACATGCATATAGTTAATATGAGACATCATCATACGATTTTTAATTATAAAATTTCCAATCTGTTTTACCAGGGAAACAAAATTCCCAAACATGAGTTTTATACTCATAATAGTTTGGCTCTTGCAGCAGTAGATATCATTCTTCCTTATGGCTTACACCACTTCCATATCCAAGACCAGTCTTCCTAAAATTTTATCAATTTACATGCAACCAAACAAATTGTTAGCATATCATAACAATTTCTAATTATAAATTTCTCAAATCCGGTTATACAGGAAAATAAAAATTATCACGCATGAAATTTCTTCTCATTATGTTTGGCTCTTGTAGCGGTATACACTAGTCTTCCTTATGGGATTACATTATTTCCATATCCAAGACTATTCTTCCTACAATTTTCTCAATTTTCTTGCAACCAACCACGTTGTTAATATCTCATGCACAATATTTGCATTTAGTCCATGAAGCAATTTTTAGAATTATAGTAACTTAAAAATTCCATTACTTCCAACTATTATTCATATTAAAACCATAATTAATCTATTAATCATATTATCTAGAATGGAACTATCATTCACTGTATATGCATTATCAGCACACCAAGATTTCCATAATGCAATCAAACTTTACCACTAAGTAAAATCATTGTACCAATAATCATGGCCCCATCTACACAATGCATCCTTGCATTGACTCTAGAATACCATATGTTCATGTCATGTATTCACCATGTGAGTTGGAAGGTATGGTCCATGCCTCAATACCTCATCCAAACTCTTCCCCACAACCCATCTAATCATTTGGATACCTTCCTCTTCAACCCATACACAACACTAGAAACATCATCCCTTAGTGCTATTTAGTGTAGGAAAAAATGTTGTAGTCCAAACCTAAATTACGTAGGGGAAAACCATTATGCACTTGGATAGTACTATATCCTTTCCATATTCATTCTCATCATGGCATCACACATGACCATCTCTAATGGAATTCATTGTTATAACAGGAGTGATGTCTCCTGACATAACTCGTTTATGACCTCATAACCAACCTAACACGGTATGCAATTATTTTTCCATAAATTCATTCAAGCAACAAATATTATTTTCNTAAGACAAGATCCATTTCACAGCATAAAAGAGATAAACAACATGCCATGCACAACAAATAACCAGTAGACATGCACATTAGAATACATATCTCAGAGATAATTAAATACATAGCAAACTACTATAAATAGAAAACACAGAAAGCACCTATCTATGCAAATAAAAGTTCACCAACTGGTTGCAGACCAAGAACGTTCCTCCCAACCATAGACATTATTGTTCCATTACTCTCAACAGCAGGTCACCCCCGAGCCAGGGCGATGAATCCACAATGACAGGTCCTAGGCCAAGTCTAAATACACAGTAGTTGGCTAAGTAGCTCTCAGGTTTCCCAACCTCACAGCAATCCTAATTTCCAGCTCTCTTTCCCCCTCAGCCTGCACAACCCCGAGAAATGAACACCTTTCTATGCCATGCAGTCCCTAAGGCTATTCCATTTCTCTCTAGGGCTCCAGTACTATTGGTCAGGAAATATCCCTGCTAGAAAGTCCAAGGATTCTCAGCTATGGACAGCTCCATCTGAATTTCCATCAAGTTCATGCACACGGGAATCCATTCCCTCCTGGAATGATCAGTAAATCATTACAGTCATTCAATGATGGCTCTCCTCTTCGTACCATTCATTTACATGCTCATCCCAAGAGCACAAGAACTAGTAGTAGCAAGTGAAGAGGAAGAAGAACAAGAGATCAAGAGGAAGAAGACAAACTAGGGGTAGAACGATCCCCTAACTTCACCCCAAGCCACCCTCACACATCCATGCATATCCATGCTCAGACCAAGAGCATATGAATGTAGCAAGAGTGAGACTTCCAAAAATGAAGAGTGGAAAAGGTGTAGCAAAGAAAGAATAAGAACAAGTGAACCAGTGAGGAGAGGATGAACCAAAGGAAGGACGACCCCAAAATAGCCCCCAAGGGATGTTTAAATAATTACATGAAGACAAGAGCCACATGGCCTCCCTCCCAAGAAGCTCATGTAACCCCCTCTTCTCCATAAAATCAATTATGGGTAAATAAAATAATAATAACAAGAATTATCCCCTCAAGTCCCCTCTCTCATGGAATCATAGCCCCCTATCTCTTTTGTCCTTGTCGGTCTTGTAGCCATCGGTCTATTTTATTAATGTATAAGAAGTGTTACATTTCCTAGGCACTCTGGCCCCTTTTCAACTTTACCAGCTCACCAGCCTAAGTCATATTTACATAATAAATTATAGTTTATAAGGGTTAGAACTGGGATGTTACATCCCCCTCCCCTTATTTTGGCACTGTCCTCAGTGCACAGCACTATTCCAATGTTATTAATATTAAAAATCCAGACCCTTTGGCCTTAATTAAAATAGGAAATCCAGCCCAATCTTATATACATGGGCACTCTTGCCTAACATTAAACATGTATACATAGGCATTCCGACCCAAAACATGTATAATGATCTTCAAAATTTATATTTCTGGCAGCAGTTCCAACCAACAAGCTCTCCTTCCCTCTCAGCCCTGCACAGACCAAAGAAATGAACTTGTTTCTCTGCCATGCAGTTCCTCAGGTTGTTCCACTTCTCTCCTAGGCTTCAGTGCACTCGGCCACGAAGTTTCAGATTTGTGGCTTCCAGAACTCCAGTTGCAACAATTCCATTGGACTTTCTTCATTCTATGCCTTTGTCATTTAGTTGCTCCAACATCACCTTCTTTTCTCTCATAGTCTGGTACTTTTCTAGATCTTCAACATTCATCATTTTCTTACAATATTTCAAATTAGTGAGCATGTCAGTTCAAAATTTGTGCATAAAATTCTCATTCTTTTTCATATTGTAAGAGTAAATGTTCATAATCCAGTACAATACTTATCTATGTGGTTCATGGATCTGCAACCATATGGTTGTCTCATTAACTTGGCTCACTATTTTCCTTGACGTACCCATTGTGTGCATGATCCCAATCGATAGTTTACAAGAACTATCAAGGTCTCCTCTTCCTTGCGGTCACTCACCCTCCAGGCCCAGGCTCAGGCATCCCCTTCTCTGCTATATATTTCCTCAGGCGATCCATCTTGCCTTGCCAAGTTTTTCTCGCACAGGAAGAACTACCCATCGTGTGCATGATCCCAATCAATAGTTTACAAGAACTATCAAGGTCTCCTCTTCCTTGCGGTCACTCACCCTCCAGGCCCAGACTCAGGCATTCCCTTCTCTATTATATAGTTCCTCAGGTGATTCATCTTGCCTTTCCAAGGTTTTCTCGCACAGGAAGAATTCCAGAGATTTTATCAATCCTTACAGTCGAGGCATCCCTCAGACGTGCTCTGTTGAGGCATCCCTCTGGCATTGTGTTACCTCAACACAACATATTCTAGGCAATCATGGCTTACCACGAGGTTCTCATGGCTCAGCAGTAGCCTTTTCCATGCTTTCCATCTTTCATATCAAACATCTGATATGTATTATACACATACAATCATCATGAGATATCATTATAATCATTTCAACATAAATGTCAAATCTGTTTTATACAGGAAAACAAAATTTTCCAAGCATGAGATTTATGCTCATAATGTTTGGCTCTATAGTTGTGGATATCATTCTTCCTTATGGTCTTCCATCCCTTCCATATCCAAGACCATCCTACCTGCAATTTCCTCAATTTACATCCAGCCAAAACTATATGTCAATAATTATCAAATCATAATTCCCAAAACTGTTTTATATAAGAAAAATAAAAAATCTAGACATGAGCTTCTGCTCATAACAATTTGACTCTTGCAGCAATAGGCATTGGTCTTCTTTATGGGATTACAACACTACCATATCCCATACCCCTTTCCTCCTGCAATTTCAACATTCCTTGGCCAAACAAATTGTCAATATATCATGTACAAGATATATATTTTNGGAAACAAAATTCCCAAACATGAGTTTTATACTCATAATAGTTTGGCTCTTGCAGCAGTAGATATCATTCTTCCTTATGGCTTACACCACTTCCATATCCAAGACCAGTCTTCCTAAAATTTTATCAATTTACATGCAACCAAACAAATTGTTAGCATATCATAACAATTTCTAATTATAAATTTCTCAAATCCGGTTATACAGGAAAATAAAAATTATCACGCATGAAATTTCTTCTCATTATGTTTGGCTCTTGTAGCGGTATACACTAGTCTTCCTTATGGGATTACATTATTTCCATATCCAAGACTATTCTTCCTACAATTTTCTCAATTTTCTTGCAACCAACCACGTTGTTAATATCTCATGCACAATATTTGCATTTAGTCCATGAAGCAATTTTTAGAATTATAGTAACTTAAAAATTCCATTACTTCCAACTATTATTCATATTAAAACCATAATTAATCTATTAATCATATTATCTAGAATGGAACTATCATTCACTGTATATGCATTATCAGCACACCAAGATTTCCATAATGCAATCAAACTTTACCACTAAGTAAAATCATTGTACCAATAATCATGGCCCCATCTACACAATGCATCCTTGCGTTGACTCTAGAATACCATATTTTCATGTCATGTATTCACCATGTGAGTTGGAAGGTATGGTCCATGCCTCAATACCTCATCCAAACTCTTCCCCACAACCCGTCTAATCTTTTGGATACCTTCCTCTTCAACCCATACACAACACTAGAAACATCATCCCTTAGTGCTATTTAGTGTAGGAAAAAATGTTGTAGTCCAAACCTAAATTACATAGGGGAAAACCATTATGCACTTGGATAATACTATATCCTTTCCATATTCATTCTCATCATGGCATCACACATGAACATCTCTAATTGCATTCATTGTTATAACAGGAGTGATGTCTCCTGACATAACTCGTTTATGACCTCATAACCAACATAACACGGTATGCAATTAGTTTTCCATAAATTCATTCAAGCAACAAATATTATTTTCATACTCAAGGCCTCCTGCCTTTACATCAATTCAAAGTTTGATACTCAACTGAGGGAATTCTTACCTCAATTACCTTCAGCAATTATACATCATAACAACCCCAAATTCATACATGTATGGTTGTCATCAATTTACTTGATGCTGCCTAATCAACTGGTACTTTATAGAAGCTCAGAGACTCATTTTTCCAATCTCTTGATCAAAATTCCCACCATCCTTGTTTTTTCTTTGTATGGATGGATACCATAATCAACAATATCATCAGACTATAATCATGTTTCCTCAATACACAATCCATCATTAGTTTTATTCAAATATCATAGCATCATTATATATATATTAGCAGACTACTCTTAGTCTATAATCATTCCACCAGCATGTTCAGGCATGTCTACATGCACAAACACACAACAGTATGCTCCAAACATTTGATCTTTAATGTCTATTTTATGCACATGCATTCTATATTTATTATATGCATCATGCACCAATTCTATCATGCACTCCAATGCATATCTATGTCAATTTTAATTAAATTATTTGATTGTTATTGCAGATTGTTTTCATTGAATTTCTATAGAACCTTGCTACCCAATGCACTGCCATTCTGGTCAACTATGCACCACTAGCCCCTATTCTACACTTGTTATCCAAGCCTTACTTGGCCATTATGCATTTCCAACCACTAGGTCCACTAGTGTTCTCATCTCACAACTGCTTCCTTTATGTAAAGAAATACTATCCCAACATCTTTTGGGATATAATTCTTAATATCCATAGTGTTGTAACATGCACTACTCTAGTTGAATATTAACACTCGAATATAATTATCCACTTTCATTTCCTTGACCACACTGGTATTGAAACACCATTATCATTGATTGACATTTCAATATTTTGAAATCTTTCTTTTATGCCATCTTTCTAATACTCCTTGCCATCCATGGCTTAGTTCAATTTTAATATATTTTTTTTCACTTCATTAAGTGATTCATTGTGAAGCACTACTTGACCACTCAACACCACTCAGCTCATAATGGAATGCTACACTCCCCCATTTCTCCTTTACTTTTCTTTTGTTGCACACTCTAATAATACATCCAGCTTTCTTGTTTGTGTACTTTTAAACAATAGTTTCTAGATCATATCTAACAATCCCTTCTTCTTGCACTCAGAGATGACTCTTCCACTTCATGATTCACACCTCATATCATGATGTCCTTTTTCCTCCTCTTGCAGCAAGCTTGACCTCTTTCCTATCCAACAGACCCTAGAATTAATCTAGAACATACCCATACAATGGTCATTGGTGTAATCTTATCCTCTTTCTAGAAAACGATTTTCACATAACACTCTCTGTAGAGTTCTCTTCTGCCTAATGGCAATGCCCGATTAGTAAGCAAAACCTTTTTTTATGTGTCAAGTGTGCCTCTAGGATTATGCATAGGTACTATCCTAAGCATATACAAACTTAATTACACAACAATCACCTTTGGCACTCACCTCTATCATTGGGAAGGTTTCTCCAAACTTTGACACTATTTGGAAAAATCTTCAGATCAAGTAATTACATGGCTCATGGAACCCAATTCCACTTGATCTATTACTTGTCTTGTAGCTCTTTATTGCCTCATCCAACTTCTACAAAATATTCTAAGTTTCCAAAACTTTGATATTCAATCCTAGGATTGAATCTACCTTATTGTACCTCTAATTTTGCACCATGTGCAAGTAACCACTTTTGTTAGAATTATGCATAATATAAAAATTTTGTCAATTAATGATAAAAGTCATACCTTATCCCAATTGATGAAGGACACAATGCACCAAATTAAAAATCTGATTCCTTAGATGCATTCCTCTTTGAAAAAAAATTCTGATGACTGTACTCATGCCCCAATATGAGTTCTGAGCGAAAGGTTACAACATTTACATGCTACTCGTTCCACACTTCTTGTTGCCACAACAATCTATTTTATCACTTTCTAAAAAATTATAGTGCCCAAATTAAAATTATGGGTTAACATGTGTCTTATACTCCTCAATACCTTTCCAATGACTATTTGTTTTCTCAAATCCGAGCTTCGAGTTGAAAGTTATGGTGGAAACACCTTGAAGGAATATTCATTAGGATGTGCAACATAGTAGCAATGCTCAACAATGGTCTAATAATTTCTTGATTAGATCTATGTCATTGATCTGTGTAACATACCTGACCACCCACGGGTCGGGCTACGTTACCTTAAACAGACTGCAACACACCCAACCACCCGCATGCTAGGAACGTTGCAGTCCCAAGACTCAGTTCTCTGATCCAAATTTGAAAACAAAGGACTTCTCAACAATGTTAGAAGCATGCACACCACATGCATAAGACAATATCCATTTCACAGCATAAAAGAGATAAACAATGTGCCATGCGCAACAAATAACCAGTGGACATGCACATTAGAATAAATATCTCAGAGATAATTAAATACATAGCAGACTACATTAAATAGAAAACACAGAGAGCACTTATCTATGCAAATAAATGTTCACCAACTGGTTGCAGACCAAGGACGTTCCTCCCAACCATAGACATTATTGTTCATTTACTCTCAACAGCAGGTCACCCCCGAGCCAGGGCTATGAATCCACAAGGACATGTCCTAGGCCAAGTCTAAATACACAGTAGTTGGCTAAGTAGCTCTCAGGTTTCCCAACCTCACAGCAATCCTAATTTCCAGCTCTCTTTCCCCCTTAGCCTGCACAACCCCGAGAAATGAACACCTTTCTATGCCATGCAGTCCCTAAGGTTGTTCCATTTCTCTCTAGGGATCCAGTACTATTGGTCAGGAAATATCCCTGCTGGAAACTCCAAGGACTCTCAGCTATGGACAGTTCCATCGGAATTTCCATCAAGTTCATGCACACAGGAATCCATTCCCTCCTGGAATGATCAGTAAATCATTACAGTCATTCAACGATGGCTCTCCTCTTCATACCATTCATTTACATGCTCATCCCAAGAGCACAAGAACTAGTAGTAGCAAGTGAAGAGGAAGAAGAACAAGAGATCAAGAGGAAGAAGACAAACTAGGGGTAGAATGATCCTCTAACTTCACCCCAAGCCACCCTCACATAGCCATGCATATCCATGCTCAGACCAAGAGCATATGAATGTAGCAAGAGTGAGACTTCCAAAAATGAAGAGTGGAAAAGGTGTAGCAAAGAAAGAATAAGAACAAGTGAACCAGTGAGGAGAGGATGAACCAAAGGAAGGACGACCCCAAAATAGCCCCCAAGGGATGTTTAAATAATTACATGAAGACAAGAGCCACATGGCCTCCCTCCCAAGAAGCTCATGTAACCCCCTCTTCTCCATAAAATCAATTATGGGTAAATAAAATAATAATAACAAGAATTATCCCCTCAAGTCCCCTCTCTTGTGGAATCATAGCCCCCTATCTCTTTTGTCCTTGTCGGTCTTGTATCCATCGGTCTATTTTAATAATGTATAAGAAGTGTTACATTTCCTAGGCACTCTCGCCCCTTTTCAACTTTACCATCTCACTAGCCTAAGTCATATTTACATAATAAATTATAGTTTATAAGGGTTAGAACAGGGATGTTACATCCCCCTCCCCTTATTTTGGCACTGTCCTCAGTGCACAGCACTATTCCAATGTTATTAATATTAAAAATCCAGACCCTTTGGCCTTAATTCAAACAGGAAATCCAGCCCAATCTTATATACATGGGCACTCTTGCCTAAAATTAAGCATGTATACATAGGCATTCCGACCCAAAACATGTATAATGATCTTCAAAATTTATATTTCTGGCAGTAGTTCCAACCAACAAGCTCTCCTTCCCTCTCAGCCCTGCATAGACCAAAGAAATGAACCTGTTTCTCTGCCATGCAGTTCCTCAGGTTGTTCCACTTCTCTCCTGGGCTTCAATGCACTCGGCCACGAAGTTTCAGATTTGTGGCTTCCAGAACTCCAGTTGCAACAATTCCATTGGACTTTCTTCATTCTATGCCTTTGTCATTTAGTTGCTCCAACATCACCTTCTTTTCTCTCATAGTCTGGTACTTTTCTAGATCTTCAACATTCATCATTTTCTTACAATATTTCAAATTAGTGAGCATGTCAGTTCAAAATTTGTGCATAAAATTCTCATTCTTTTTCATATTGTAAGAGTAAATTTTCATAATCTAGTACAATACTTATCTATGTGGTTCATGGATCTGCAACCATATGGTTGTCTCATTAACTTGGCTCACTATTTTCCTTGACGTACCCATTGTGTGCATGATCCCAATCAATAGTTTACAAGAACTATCAAGGTCTCCTCTTCCTTGCGGTCACTCACCCTCCAGGCCCAGGCTCAGGCTCAGGCATCCCCTTCTCTGCTATACAGTCCCTCGGGCGATCCATCTTGCCTTGCCAAGGTTTTCTCGCACAGGAAGAACTACCCATTGTGTGCATGACCCCAATCAATAGTTTACAAGAACTATCAAGGTCTCCTCTTCCTTGCGGTCACTCACCCTCCAGGCCCAGACTCAGGCATTCCCTTCTCTATTATATAGTTCCTCGGGTGATTCATCTTGCCTTTCCAAGGTTTTCTCGCACAGGAATAATTCCAGAGACTTTATCAAGCCTTACAGTCGAGGCATCCCTCAGACGTGCTCTGCTGAGGCATCCCTCTGGCATTGTGTTACCTCAACACAACATATTCTAGGCAATCATGGCTTACCACGAGGTTCTCATGGCTCAGCAGTAGCCTTTTCCATGCTTTCCATCTTTCATATCAAACATCTGATATGTATTATACACATACAATCATCATGAGATATCATTATAATCATTTCAACATAAATGTCAAATCTGTTTTATACAGGAAAACAAAATTTTCCAAGCATGAGATTTATGCTCATAATGTTTGGCTCTATAGTTGTGGATATCATTCTTCCTTATGGTCTTCCATCCCTTCCATATCCAAGACCATCCTACCTGCAATTTCCTCAATTTACATCCAGCCAAAACTATATGTCAATAATTATCAAATCATAATTCCCAAAACTGTTTTATATAAGAAAAATAAAAAATCTAGACATGAGCTTCTGCTCATAACAATTTGACTCTTGCAGCAATAGGCATTGGTCTTCTTTATGGGATTACAACACTACCATATCCCATACCCCTTTCCTCCTGCAATTTCAACATTCCTTGGCCAAACAAATTGTCAATATATCATGTACAAGATATATATTTTTATGGCAATGAGTCAAAACAAAATCACAAAGTGCTCTCAGAATTGTTTACAACTATAATTCAATTACTTCTATTAATCCAACTATCAATTGGAATGAACTCATCATTATATACACATGTATTATCAGTCACACAGACTTTTCATAATGCAATAGTTAATAAAATAACAATCAATGTGTCAATACCCATGTCACATATACACAATGCATCCATGCATCAACTACATAATACCACATAACTATGTCATGTATTCCATCATGATGAGTTGGAAGTTCTGGCCAACAATTCAACAAATCATCCACACACTTCCTACTGCTTGCCTAATTATTTGGTTACCTTCCTTTTCCACCCAAACACAACACCAAGAATATAATCCTTAAGTGCTCTTTAGTGTTTGCAAAGAGGTTTCAATCCAAACATCAGATATACAGTAGATACCATCGAGCACTCACATAGTGCCATATCCCTTCCATATCCAATATATTATGGTCTCACACATGACTAGCTCTATGGATATTCATTGTTATATAAGGAGTATGTCTCCTGAATTACCTGGTTATGATCCCATAACCAATCATAACATAATATGCAACTGACATTTTATCTATGTGCATTCTAGCATCAACAACACTTACACACTCTGGGCCTTCGACCATTACATATCAATTTAAATATTGAAAATTAACTAAGGGAATCCTTACCTCGATCCCCTTCAACATGTATGCATCAACGAAAACTAAATGCATACATGAATGGTTGTTACCAACCTACTTGTTGTCTAACCAAATGATATTTGTAGAAGCTCACAGACTTCCCCCTTCATCATTTTGATCACCATTCATGCCATCCTCATGGGTCTTCACNTGAGGCATCCCTCTGGCATTGTGTTACCTCAACACAACATATTCTAGGCAATCATGGCTTACCACGAGGTTCTCATGGCTCAGCAGTAGCCTTTTCCATGCTTTCCATCTTTCATATCAAACATCTGATATGTATTATACACATACAATCATCATGAGATATCATTATAATCATTTCAACATAAATGTCAAATCTGTTTTATACAGGAAAACAAAATTTTCCAAGCATGAGATTTATGCTCATAATGTTTGGCTCTATAGTTGTGGATATCATTCTTCCTTATGGTCTTCCATCCCTTCCATATCCAAGACCATCCTACCTGCAATTTCCTCAATTTACATCCAGCCAAAACTATATGTCAATAATTATCAAATCATAATTCCCAAAACTGTTTTATATAAGAAAAATAAAAAATCTAGACATGAGCTTCTGCTCATAACAATTTGACTCTTGCAGCAATAGGCATTGGTCTTCTTTATGGGATTACAACACTACCATATCCCATACCCCTTTCCTCCTGCAATTTCAACATTCCTTGGCCAAACAAATTGTCAATATATCATGTACAAGATATATATTTTCATGGCAACGAGTCAAAACAAAATCACAAAGTGCTCTTAGAATTGTTTACAACTATAATTCAATTACTTCTATTAATCTAACTATCAATTGGAATGAACTCATCATTATATACACATGTATTATCAGTCACACGGACTTTTCATAATGCAATAGTTAATAAGATAACAATCAATGTGTCAATACCCATGTCACATCTACACAATGCATCCATGCATCAACTACATAATACCACATAACTATGTCATGTATTCCATCATGATGAGTTGGAAGGTCTGGCCAACGATTCAACAAATCGTCCACACACTTCCTACTGCTTGCCTAACTATTTGGTTACCTTCCTTTTCCACCCAAACACAACACCAAGAATATAATCCTTAAGTTCTCTTCAGTGTTGGCAAAGAGGTTGCAATCCAAACATCAGATATACAGTAGATACCATCGAGCACTCACATAGTGCCATATCCCTTCCATATCCAATATATTATGGTCTCACACATGACTAGCTCTATGGATATTCATTGTTATATAAGGAGTATGTCTCCTGAATTACCTGGTTATGATCCCATAACCAATCATAACATAATATGAAACTGACATTTTATCTAAGTGCATTCTAGCATCAACAACACTTACACACTCTGGGCCTTTGACCATTACATATCAATTTAAATATTGAAAATTAACTAAGGGAATCCTTACCTCGATCCCCTTCAACATGTATGCATCAACAGAAACTAAATGCATACATGACTGGTTGTTACCAACCTACTTGTTGTCTAACCAAATGATATTTGTAGAAGCTCATTGACTTCCCCCTTCATCATTTTGATCACCATTCATGCCATCCTCATGGGTCTTCACCTCGATGGAAATTATAAGCAACAACAACATCCACATATTTAACCCTGTTGTATCATTTTTNGAGTGAGACTCCCAAAAAAGAAGACTGGAAAAGGTGTAGCAAAGAAAGAATAAGAACAAGTGAACCAGTGAGGAGAGGATGAACCAAGGGAAGAATGACCCCAAAACATTCCCCAAGGGATGTTTAAACAATTACATGAAGACAAGAGCCACATGGCCTCCCTCCCAAGAAGCTCATGTAACCCCCTCTTCTCCATAAAATCAATTATGGGTAAATAAAATAATAATAACAAGAATTATCCCCTCAAGCCCCCTCTCTCATGGAATAATATCCCCCATGACTCTCTTGTCCTTCTCGGTCTTGCATCCAGTGTTGTATTTTATTAATGTATAGGACTTGTTACATTTCCTAGGCACTCTGGCCCCTTTTCAACTTTACTGTCTCAGCAGCCTAAGTCATATTTACATAATAAATTATAGTTTATAAGGGTTAGAACCGAGATGTTACAATCTATCTTAATGGATTCACCACAGATCTAAGACATATCTCTTCTTTATATCTTCCATGAACCTTCCACTAACACTTAGCTTCTTTTTCCTTCACGAACTCACGGACTTGAGGACTCATAAAATTTTAACCTTCCTTTCATAAGTCCGTCCAAGAAGCCTCAACACTTAACCATTTTTTCCATCTATGCGGACTTGCGGATTTATAATTTTAACACACCCAACCCCTTAATTACCTTTTTAAGGAATGGGGCATCTAAATTTTTTTTTCTTAACGTCTCAAATCCTCTGTCTGAGGTCTGTATCCTCTTCTACTCACCCGTAGCGTTCTAACAATTGCTATCAGGCTCAAATCCGACCTTTGGTTTACAAGTTATGGCCTCTTGAATTTCTTCCTCATGGCACCAACGTGGCTCCATCTCGTTCGTAGCACCTCTAAGTTCCTACCTCCGGCAAGGAAGGTCCATCCATCAACCAATTCAGAGACTGGACTAAATTCTCGTCTAACACACAGGCTGGCAGGAATTCAACATTCGGTGCTTCAATGTTGAACATCTCTTTCCCTTTCTACATGCATGTCCTCTGGAGTCCTGAATTCCTAAACTCCTGAGGTGTTGCCACATAGCTCTTTCCTTCAAGCCTCTTAAATTACCCACAACGTTGCATCCCAAACCCCTGGACTCCTGAAGGGTCCACCCTGGCACGTGGTGATGTACTAGGTACGAAGTAAAATATAGGTGGGTCCTGTATACTCTTCCCGCCAAAGGGACCAAGTGGTGAGTTTCAGGTGTGATACACGACAAAGAAGACATGACACATGGCCCCTTCAATGGGTGACACATGTCATGTGTTAATGGGCCTAGAGGGTCTACAAAATGCACAAATACCAGTGAGATGTGGCACATCGTTCATGTGTCCACATCAACCTGGGTGATGTCAGCTTACCACGTCACCCCATACTGATGACCTTCCAAGCCTTTTGATCTCACAGTGAAGGTGTATCCACAAAATCCCTAGATCTACGGCCTCAATTACTTCATAACTTCAGCATTCGGGGAGTTCGTGGTGTGACTTCCTCCTTGATCCTAGAGTAGTCAACGTTGGGATGACCATGGTCTATATCTAATGGTCAGGAGAGATCCTGAAGGGTATCTATATCTATGGTTTGCTTTTATTTGCAGATCCAACATTCAATAATTTTAATGTCATGACATTGTCGTCCTCCCGAAGTAAGACTTCACCGAAGTGTTGACTACATCCTAGATCCAACGGACAAGAGGGATCCCGATGCATTCTCAAATCGACGGTTCATGTCACTTTGTAACTTAGGCATTCTGAGGTTTCCTCACCTTAAACCACACTTCCCTCTGGATTTCTGAAATCTGAACCACACCCGATCTATCACAACGTGCACCTAGCATCCACGGCTAGGATTTACTTCGGCTTGTGGAGCTTCGAGGAAATTGGTGCACTCTTGTGTTTTCATTTCAATACCAATGGATGATCGAACTTCTGGATATCCTTTGATCTGTGGACATGCGTCCCTCTGCTCTCAACAACCTAAGTTAACTTCATGACTCTGGTATTCGAGATTTTTTTCCATCAGACCACCTCTATTCTCCCGAAGAGGGACTTCGCCAAAGTACTTAGCGCTACCTCTTCACTAATTCTGATCTAACGACTGAGAGTGGTTCCCAATGGATTCCCCTATACAGAGCCCTCGTCAATTCGCAACTCGGACCTTTGGTTTTTTTCGAGGGTTGTGAAGTCACATGTCCCGGAGCTCCGAATTCCCGAAGTTCTGAAGCCAGAGTAGCTTCACTCCTTTCGAGCTTAGCGAGAGGTTTCCAAACCTAGGTCATATGGAACCTTTTCGAATTCCAGGGGCTACGTTCAGCTCTTAGCCAAGATTTTATCAAGGCTATAGCATGAGCCTATGGTCTCCTGGGCAGCTGGGTTGAAGGGTACACCTTCCAGTAACTGGACATAAGTTCTAATTCAAGTACAACTAAATCTCGAGGAAATCAATGAGATTGTGGCAGTCCCATAAAGTCTGCTCCAACTCTGGAACTATGAGGTGATTCCCTTGGGAAAACACCTTGAAGTTTTTTCTGACTGAACCAGAGGCCAATATTGTTGCCTTACAACCATTCAAACGCAATATTTTACAAAAGGATTGTAAATACCATTATAATCAATTTCACGCAAGGCACAAATTATCACATCTACAGATAATCAAATCATGCATTTCAATTCTAGCATACAGGGCATAAAAACACTTATCTA
>JZKD02S1677562.1:38173-58873 GCA_000966675.3 Picea glauca
TGAAAGTCTTGCCTTACATTTCATTCATTCAGGCAGTCATATCATGCCTTTAGTATACATATATTCTTACATCATACATGTGCATCACTTGCACATTTAATATCACTCATATCTATTTGATCTTGATATCAGTCTTCATGATGCAGGACCTCATGTCTTAAATCCATTTTATGCAATCTTCTGTTGTCATTGCATTGTGAACCCCGAAAAAAGGGTGCCAAGGATCGATTTTCTCTTTCCTTTATCTTTTGGCCTTTTTCCACATATGACCATTCCACGTGACCATATCTTAACACAGAGAGTTAAATCCTATCCTCCTCAACTAGCCCGAAGGACCTCTGTCCTCCCTTTGTATGACCAAGAGCTATGACCTAGGCTCAACTCCTTGAGTGTTAATCGACGGTCGTGATTAAATTAGACAGATGGCTAGGAAGGATTGTGGAGTCTCGACTAGCACGACGTTTAAACTCATCATCGAGTTCTGCAATGGAAGATGCATGTTGGCGGATGGACCAATGTGAGTCATCGATTTGTTGACAGGTGGCAATCGACAATCATTGGAGATTGTGGAACCGTAACTTAAGCGATCATTAACTCAACCCTTTGATCTCGTTATGTCTCCCCGCCATTGATCTACACTTAATGAGATCTGACAGTCAGGACTTAATCGGATGTTGATCCGACGGTCCTCCCCTACAACTCCCAGATCTGACAGTTGTTGTAGTTTTCTACTAATTTCATCCTTCGACAATCACGATCTATTATTTCCTTAGATCGATGTCTCTTGTATCTTACTTACCTTAATGCAACACTTTTTACGCAAAGATACATATAAATATAGAGATATAAAAATCATACATATTTCGAGACTTATTATAACAGTTTCCACAGTGACTTCACCTACCAACACACATTGTAACCCTAATAATAGTGGTTTAACTCATCATGAACAAAGACTTCTTTAGGTTAAGCTCGAAACATATCTTTCTGTTATTATATTAGCTCAATGAACTGTACATAAGTTACATAAGGCTCTAAATGCCTTCTCTAACCTGAAGTATTCAATAATTCATCCTCTATGTTCTAATTATTCTCTGTTGGCCTGTTTTCTACCTTTTGGCCTGATTAACATTCATTTTTGGCCACCTTCAATGCCTTTAAGGCTTACAATAATACACCAAAGGGATTCTAAACTGTTAACTATTCAGATCCACAAATCACTCAATCAATCTCCTAAGGATCCTCTCAGATCCCCAAATCTTTCCAAAGATCACTAAGATCTCTCACTAAACATAATCTTAGGATTCTACAAATATTCAGGAGATCTACTCACTCTAAAGTCTCATGACTGCTCTCTGACCCATCCAGACCTGTGTTTGAATCATGCTCTGGTAGATAGGGTAGGGTAAGATTCCCTCTCCCTTGAAGTTTTCTAAGAAAGAAAATCACTTGACTCTTTCATGAGCCCAAGCAGGCCAAGTGTTGTTGCCATGCTCTGATATCAATTTGTAACACACTCAACCCCTTAAGTACCTTTTTAAGGAATGGGGCGTCTAAATTTTGCTTTCCTTAATGTCTCAAATCCTCAATTTGAGGTATGCATCCTCTTCTACTCACCCATAATGTTCTAACGACTGCTACCAGGCTCAAATCCGACCTTTGGTTTACAAGTTATGGCCTTCTGAAGTTCTTCAGGCATTCATTGTTTGAGGGCCACGTGGCTCCATCTAGTTTGTACCATCTCTAGGTTCCTACCTTCCATAGGGAAGTTCCATCCATCAACCAATCCGATGACTAAACTTAATCCTCATCTAACACACAAGCTAGTGGGAATTTGACGTTGAACGTCTCTTTCCCTTTCTGCATGCATGTCCTCCGGAGTCCCAAATTCCTGAACTCCCAAGGTGCTGCCATGTAGCTTCGGCCTTCAGGCCTTTTAAATTACCCACGACATTGCATCCCAAACCCCCGGAGTCTCGAAGTCTCGGACTCCCGAAGGGTCCACCTTCACACACGGTGACGTACTAGGTACGAAGGAAAATACATGTGGGTCTCGCATACTCCTCCCGCCAAAGGGACCAAGCGATGAGTGCCAGGTGTGATATATGGAAAGGTAGAGATGACATGTGGCCCCTTCAGTGGGTGACATGTGTCACATTTTAATGGGCCTATAGGGTCTACAAAATGCACGAATCCAATTGAAACATGGCACGTCATTCAAGAGTCCACGTCACTGTGGGTGACATCAGCTTGCCATGTCACCCCGTACTGATGACCTTCCAAGCCTTTCGATCTCATGGTCAAGGTGTATCCCTGAAATCCCTGGATCTACGGCCTCCTTTACTTCGTAACTTTGACATTAAGGGAGTTCGTGGTGTGACTTCCTCCTTGCTCCCAGAGTGGTCAATGTCGGGTTGCCCATGGTCTAGATCTAATGGTCAGGAGAGATCCCGAAGGATTTTTATATCTACGATTCGCGTTTAATCCCAGCTCCAACATTTGGGAAGTTTAATGTCATGAAATTGTCGTCCTCCCGAAGTAATACTTTGTCGAAGAGATGACTATAGTCTAAATCCAATGGACAAGAGGGATCTCGATCCATTCTCAAATTGACAGTTCACGTTACTTCGTAACTTCATCATTTGTAGGTTTCCTCACCTTGAACCACACTTCCTTTCAGAGTTCCAAACTCCGAACCAAGCCCAATATATCGCCACGTGCACCTAGCGTCCACGGCCAGGATTTACTCCAGCTTGCGGAGCTTCAGGGAAACTAGTGCACTCTTGTGTTTGCATTTCGATACCATCGGATGACCGAACTTCTGGATAGTCATTGATCCATGGACATGCGTCCCTCTACTCTCAATGGCCCAAATTAACTTTGTGACTCCGGCATTCGAGAGTTTTTGGCATTAGACCACCTCTATTTTCCCGAACCAGGACTTCGTCGAAGTACTTAGCACTACCTCTTCACTAAGTTTGATCTAATGGCTGAGAGTGATTCCCAATGGATTCTCAGATCCAAGGCCCTCGTCAATTCACAAAAAAGGCCTTTGGTTGTTTTCGAGGGTTGTGAAGTCACATGTACCGAAGCTCCGAATTTTCAAAGTTCTGAAGCCAGAGTAGCTTTACTCCTTTTGGGCTTAGGAGGGGTTTCCAACCTTGGGTCATATGGAACCTTATCAAATTCCAGGGGCTACGTTTATCTCTTATCCAAGATTTGATCAAGGATGGGGCACAAGCCCATGGTCTCCTGGGAGACTGGATTGAAGGGTACACCTTCCAGTAAATGGACATAAGTTCTAATTCAGGAACAAGTAAATCTCGAGGAAATCAATGAGACTATGGCAGTCCCATAAAATCTGCTCCAACTCTGGAACTATGAGGTGATTCCTTGGGGAAAACACCTCGAAGTTTTTTCCGACCAGACCAAAGGCCAAGATTGTTGCTTTATAAAAGTTCAAACGCAATATTTTACAGAAGGATAGTAAATACCATTATGATAAATTTCACGCAAGGCACAAATTATCAGATCTAGAGATAATCCAATCATGCATTTCAATTCTAACATACAGGTAATAAAAACACTTATCTATCATATTTGATCGCCAACCAACTGACTATGAGTGTTCGTCTTTCCACCCAACCATAGGCTCGGAGGAATTCATTCTTAGCACTCTAGCCACCCCCGTGCCAAGCCATAATATCACTACAAAACTTTCGCAGTTTCTTATAGGTTCTTTCTCTGTCATAGTCTCTGCGAGGTTTATCAGATGCCTCCTCAGCATCAAGCTCACTATCTCCTGCTCGGGTCACGTTCTCCTGTAAATTCTTAGATATCTTCTTCTCTTAGTCTCTTTTGTAACCAGAACAACTTATCAAGCTTTCAGTTCTTCTCCTCAATTGGAGAGCCTCATGAGCTCTTCCTCTTTCCATCTGTCTTCTCTTGTCTCCTTCGTGTGTGTTCTTGCACACCGTTCCCCTCCTCAAGAAAGTTTTGAACATGTCTTGTTCCTTCTGGCAGAAGGAAACTCGGGTCAGTCTGGGCCTGCAAGAAATCTTCCATCTGTGATACTTCGGGCTGACAATTTTTTGTCTCCCTAGCTAGACCCTCCATGCTTCCATTCATTGGGGTGGTTGATTATTCAACCATTAGTCCTTCTTTCATTAAGTGATTTCTCCTTGGGATCAAGATGAGGCTTACTATTTTAGTAAGAAGAGAATTTGGGGTCATTTTGTGATAATGAACCCTCTCCATAGTTTCCTCACTCTTTCCTCTAGTGATATCATGGCCAGTACTTCAAGGCTTCACCCCCATAGTCATTCATTGCAAATCTAAACATTGATATGTTTACATTGTTCCCATTCCATATCATGGTGATCATAATAAATGATAAATTACAGGTTGGCAAAAATAGGGGTGTTACAATAATATTGTATCCTTCATTTCATAAGTTTGTCCGAGAAGTTTCAACACTTAACCATTTTTCCAACTCTTACCATGGACTCGCAATAACTTGACACTTAGAAAAATTCCAAGATCTTATCACAGTTTCACGAGACTGACAATTGGCTTGCCACATGGCTCCACATCACCCACCAATTGTCATCTCGTCCAACATGTCCCTGCCACCATGGAGGTACATGTCTTTCTTCTACCACGTCATCTTACATGTGACCTCCACATGATGTTGATGTCATCATATGGAGAAATACCTAAAAAAAATATATTTTGCTTATGTTCAAATCTTCTAATGAGGCTCAATTTTTCACATTACCCATGAAATTTCTCTCAATTTTACTACAGTAATTTAATAAAACAAGTTGCAGACATACTCCAGAATTAATTCTCTAAGAATTTTTTCTTTAGCATTTTGCTAGCTCGACTCATCCAAACTCAGTGTTGAAAATTGGGCTCTAATACCACTTTGTAATGTACCCAGATACCCAGGTTGGGCCATGCCACACAAAAGCTCTCTCAATTACAGCTCTGATACCACTTTGTAATGTACCCAGCCACCCAGGCTGGGCCATGCCATGCAAAAAATCTCTCAATTACAGCTCTGATACCATAATGTAACATTCTCCAGCTCAACCAAGGAACATTACGTTGTGGAATACACATTAAAACTGAAACTTCTACTAACTAAGTAATTATTTTATTATTAGTTGATTTCATGTAGCTTACCAGCGATAGATCACACCCAAATATGACCATCTGACTCATACCATAGTTCTAAATGCATCTAACATCATATATTAAACATGAATGTCATTGTTTAAGCCAACTACAAGCACACAACATTCATATAAATCATTTACACATCGGAATAATCATAAATAACACAACATAAACACTTATATGTTAATGATTAACCAACTGGTTGCACACAAAAGATGAACCTCCCAGCCATATGCACTGCTGATCATTTTCTCTCATCGGCAACCACCCCTGAGATGAGGCTATGAGGCTACAAGGAGATATATCCCACTGACTATCCACTCTCCACATAGAGTAGCCCCAAAACCAAGTTATATTCTGACAACAGTTCCAAACCTCCAGCTCTCTTCCTCCTAACCTGCCCAACCAAGGATTGCACCATTTTTTTATTAGGGATAACCNTGAAAGTCTTGCCTTACATTTCATTCATTCAGGCAGTCATATCATGCCTTTAGTATACATATATTCTTACATCATACATGTGCATCACTTGCACATTTAATATCACTCATATCTATTTGATCTTGATATCAGTCTTCATGATGCAGGACCTCATGTCTTAAATCCATTTTATGCAATCTTCTGTTGTCATTGCATTGTGAACCCCGAAAAAAGGGTGCCAAGGATCGATTTTCTCTTTCCTTTATCTTTTGGCCTTTTTCCACATATGACCATTCCACGTGACCATATCTTAACACAGAGAGTTAAATCCTATCCTCCTCAACTAGCCCGAAGGACCTCTGTCCTCCCTTTGTATGACCAAGAGCTATGACCTAGGCTCAACTCCTTGAGTGTTAATCGACGGTCGTGATTAAATTAGACAGATGGCTAGGAAGGATTGTGGAGTCTCGACTAGCACGACGTTTAAACTCATCATCGAGTTCTGCAATGGAAGATGCATGTTGGCGGATGGACCAATGTGAGTCATCGATTTGTTGACAGGTGGCAATCGACAATCATTGGAGATTGTGGAACCGTAACTTAAGCGATCATTAACTCAACCCTTTGATCTCGTTATGTCTCCCCGCCATTGATCTACACTTAATGAGATCTGACAGTCAGGACTTAATCGGATGTTGATCCGACGGTCCTCCCCTACAACTCCCAGATCTGACAGTTGTTGTAGTTTTCTACTAATTTCATCCTTCGACAATCACGATCTATTATTTCCTTAGATCGATGTCTCTTGTATCTTACTTACCTTAATGCAACACTTTTTACGCAAAGATACATATAAATATAGAGATATAAAAATCATACATATTTCGAGACTTATTATAACAGTTTCCACAGTGACTTCACCTACCAACACACATTGTAACCCTAATAATAGTGGTTTAACTCATCATGAACAAAGACTTCTTTAGGTTAAGCTCGAAACATATCTTTCTGTTATTATATTAGCTCAATGAACTGTACATAAGTTACATAAGGCTCTAAATGCCTTCTCTAACCTGAAGTATTCAATAATTCATCCTCTATGTTCTAATTATTCTCTGTTGGCCTGTTTTCTACCTTTTGGCCTGATTAACATTCATTTTTGGCCACCTTCAATGCCTTTAAGGCTTACAATAATACACCAAAGGGATTCTAAACTGTTAACTATTCAGATCCACAAATCACTCAATCAATCTCCTAAGGATCCTCTCAGATCCCCAAATCTTTCCAAAGATCACTAAGATCTCTCACTAAACATAATCTTAGGATTCTACAAATATTCAAGAGATCTACTCACTCTAAAGTCTCATGACTGCTCTCCGACCCATCCAGACCTGTGTTTGAATCATGCTCTAGCAGATAGGGTAGGTTAAGATTCCCTCTCCCTTGAAGTTTTCTAAGAAAGAAAATCACTTGACTCTTTCATGAGCCCAAGCAGGCCAAGTGTTGTTGCCATGCTCTGATACCAATTTGTAACACACTCAACCCCTTAAGTACCTTTTTAAAGAAAGGGGCATCTAAATTTTTCTTTCCTTAACGTCTCAAATCCTCAATTTGAGGTATGCATCCTCTTCTACTCACCCATAATGTTCTAACGACTACTACCAGGCTCAAATCCGGCCTTTGGTTTACAAGTTATGGCCTTCTAAAGTTCTTCAGGCATTCATTGGTTGAGGGCCACATGGATCCATCTAGTTTGTACCATCTCTAGGTTCCTACCTTCCATAGGGAAGTTCCATCCATCAACCAATCCGATGACTGGATTTAATCCTCGTCTAACACACAAGCTAGTCGGAATTTGACGTTGAACGTCTCTTTCCCTTTCTGCATGCATGTCCTCCGGAGTCCCAAATTCCTGAACTCCCAAGGTGCTGCCACGTAGCTTCAGCCTTCAGGCCTTTTAATTTACCCACGACATTGCATCCCAAACCCCTGGAGTCTCGAAGTCCCGGACTCCCGAAGGGTCCACCTTCACACATGGTGACGTACTAGGTACAAAGGAAAATACATGTGGGTCTCGCATACTCCTCCTGCCAAAGGGACCAAGCGATGAGTGCCAGGTGTGATATATGGAAAGGTAGAGATGACATGTGGCCCCTTCAATGGGTGACATGTGTCACATTTTAATGGGCCTATAGGGTCTACAAAATGCACGAATCCAAGTGAAACATGGCATGTCATTCAAGAGTCCACGTCACTGTGGGTGACATCAGCTTTCCATGTCACCCCATATTGATGACCTTCCAAGCCTTTCGATCTCATGGTCAAGGTGTATCCCCGAAATCCCTGGATCTACGGCCTCCTTTACTTCGTAACTTTGACATTAAGGGAGTTCGTGGTGTGACTTCCTCCTTGCTCCCAGAGTGGTCAATGTCGGGTTGACCATGGTCTAGATCTAACGGTCAGGAGAGATCCCGAAGGATTTCTATATCTATGATTCGCGTTTAATCATATCTCCAACATTTGGGAAGTTTAATGTCATGAAATTGTCGTCCTCCCGAAGTAATACTTCGTCGAAGTGATGACTATAGTCTGAATCCAATGGACAAGAGGAATCTCGATCCATTCTCAAATCGATGGTTCACGTTACTTCGTAACTTCAGCATTCGTAGGTTTCCTCACCTTGAACCACACTTCCTTTCAGAGTTCCAAACTCCGAACCAAGCCCAATATATCGCCACGTGCACCTAGCGTCCACGGCCAAGATTTACTCCGGCTTGCGGAGCTTCAGGGAAACTAGTGCACTCTTGTGTTTGCATTTTGATACCACCGGATGACCGAACTTCCGGATAGTCATTGATCCATGGACAGGCGTCCCTCTACTCTCAATGGCCCAGATTAAATTTGTGACTCCGGCATTCGAGAGTTTTTGGCATTAGACCACCTCTATTTTCCCGAACCAGGACTTCGTCGAAGTACTTAGCACTACCTCTTCACTAAGTTTGATCTAATGGCTGAGAGTGATTCCCAATGGATTCTCAGATCCAAGGCCCTCGTCAATTCACAAAAAAGGCCTTTGGTTGTTTTCGAGGGTTGTGAAGTCACATGTACCGAAGCTCCGAATTTTCAAAGTTCTGAAGCCAGAGTAGCTTTACTCCTTTTGGGCTTAGGAGGGGTTTCCAACCTTGGGTCATATGGAACCTTATCAAATTCCAGGGGCTACGTTTATCTCTTATCCAAGATTTGATCAAGGATGGGGCACAAGCCCATGGTCTCCTGGGAGACTGGATTGAAGGGTACACCTTCCAGTAAATGGACATAAGTTCTAATTCAGGAACAAGTAAATCTCGAGGAAATCAATGAGACTATGGCAGTCCCATAAAATCTGCTCCAACTCTGGAACTATGAGGTGATTCCTTGGGGAAAACACCTCGAAGTTTTTTCCGACCAGACCAAAGGCCAAGATTGTTGCTTTATAAAAGTTCAAACGCAATATTTTACAGAAGGATAGTAAATACCATTATGATAAATTTCACGCAAGGCACAAATTATCAGATCTAGAGATAATCCAATCATGCATTTCAATTCTAACATACAGGTAATAAAAACACTTATCTATCATATTTGATCGCCAACCAACTGACTATGAGTGTTCGTCTTTCCACCCAACCATAGGCTCGGAGGAATTCATTCTTAGCACTCTAGCCACCCCCGTGCCAAGCCATAATATCACTACAAAACTTTCGCAGTTTCTTATAGGTTCTTTCTCTGTCATAGTCTCTGCGAGGTTTATCAGATGCCTCCTCAGCATCAAGCTCACTATCTCCTGCTCGGGTCACGTTCTCCTGTAAATTCTTAGATATCTTCTTCTCTTAGTCTCTTTTGTAACCAGAACAACTTATCAAGCTTTCAGTTCTTCTCCTCAATTGGAGAGCCTCATGAGCTCTTCCTCTTTCCATCTGTCTTCTCTTGTCTCCTTCGTGTGTGTTCTTGCACACCGTTCCCCTCCTCAAGAAAGTTTTGAACATGTCTTGTTCCTTCTGGCAGAAGGAAACTCGGGTCAGTCTGGGCCTGCAAGAAATCTTCCATCTGTGATACTTCGGGCTGACAATTTTTTGTCTCCCTAGCTAGACCCTCCATGCTTCCATTCATTGGGGTGGTTGATTATTCAACCATTAGTCCTTCTTTCATTAAGTGATTTCTCCTTGGGATCAAGATGAGGCTTACTATTTTAGTAAGAAGAGAATTTGGGGTCATTTTGTGATAATGAACCCTCTCCATAGTTTCCTCACTCTTTCCTCTAGTGATATCATGGCCAGTACTTCAAGGCTTCACCCCCATAGTCATTCATTGCAAATCTAAACATTGATATGTTTACATTGTTCCCATTCCATATCATGGTGATCATAATAAATGATAAATTACAGGTTGGCAAAAATAGGGGTGTTACAATAATATTGTATCCTTCATTTCATAAGTTTGTCCGAGAAGTTTCAACACTTAACCATTTTTCCAACTCTTACCATGGACTCGCAATAACTTGACACTTAGAAAAATTCCAAGATCTTATCACAGTTTCACGAGACTGACAATTGGCTTGCCACATGGCTCCACATCACCCACCAATTGTCATCTCGTCCAACATGTCCCTGCCACCATGGAGGTACATGTCTTTCTTCTACCACGTCATCTTACATGTGACCTCCACATGATGTTGATGTCATCATATGGAGAAATACCTAAAAAAAATATATTTTGCTTATGTTCAAATCTTCTAATGAGGCTCAATTTTTCACATTACCCATGAAATTTCTCTCAATTTTACTACAGTAATTTAATAAAACAAGTTGCAGACATACTCCAGAATTAATTCTCTAAGAATTTTTTCTTTAGCATTTTGCTAGCTCGACTCATCCAAACTCAGTGTTGAAAATTGGGCTCTAATACCACTTTGTAATGTACCCAGATACCCAGGTTGGGCCATGCCACACAAAAGCTCTCTCAATTACAGCTCTGATACCACTTTGTAATGTACCCAGCCACCCAGGCTGGGCCATGCCATGCAAAAAATCTCTCAATTACAGCTCTGATACCATAATGTAACATTCTCCAGCTCAACCAAGGAACATTACGTTGTGGAATACACATTAAAACTGAAACTTCTACTAACTAAGTAATTATTTTATTATTAGTTGATTTCATGTAGCTTACCAGCGATAGATCACACCCAAATATGACCATCTGACTCATACCATAGTTCTAAATGCATCTAACATCATATATTAAACATGAATGTCATTGTTTAAGCCAACTACAAGCACACAACATTCATATAAATCATTTACACATCGGAATAATCATAAATAACACAACATAAACACTTATATGTTAATGATTAACCAACTGGTTGCACACAAAAGATGAACCTCCCAGCCATATGCACTGCTGATCATTTTCTCTCATCGGCAACCACCCCTGAGATGAGGCTATGAGGCTACAAGGAGATATATCCCACTGACTATCCACTCTCCACATAGAGTAGCCCCAAAACCAAGTTATATTCTGACAACAGTTCCAAACCTCCAGCTCTCTTCCTCCTAACCTGCCCAACCAAGGATTGCACCATTTTTTTATTAGGGATAACCCAAGGGATGTGCCATCCATTTATCAAGGTTAACCCAAGGAATGTGTCATTCATTTATCAGAGTCTCTCTGGCATAGGTAGCTAGGAATCTCTCAGCTGGGAACTCAAGGGAACGTTCAGTTGCTTCAGGTTTTTCTCACAGTAGCATTCACAAGGCTCTAAGATATTTCCTCAACAAGAAATTGCACCATAGGCTTATAGCCCGATTTTTAGGTACACGGGCCTCTTTCTCAACATAAAAATCTATCCAAACAATGGTTACCTAAAAGTATATCATGGTTGGTCCTCTCCCAACCCTCTTCTCCTTCTTTGCTACCCAAAACCCTACATGTAAGAACTATCCCCCATTATGCATATGAATCCCCCCTTTCTTTCTTGCTTGCTTCACTTGCACTCTTCTCAAGGATGATTGTACTTCACCCATGCTCTCCAATAACTATGGTATGTGACCACTCACACCCACCCTCCTACATGAGTTAAATGATTGAATTCTCATACACTCAATTAACGAATAGAAGGTTATACACAAAGATAATAATTCAGGAATGTGGGTTGGATTAATACCCATGAGTAATTCCCCCTTGGACCCCTCTCTCTCTTGTGGAATCATATCCCCCCATTGTTCTTCATATTTTTCGTATCGCAACCAATGATTATCACTTTTATTAATTATTTCAATGTTCATAATATGAAATTTGACCCCTAACCACATTAAGTCAATACAGGCTCTTTTCCCAAACACATTGGCTCACCAGCATATTTCACATTTATACAATTAAATTATAATTCATAGGGATGATAATTGGGGATTATACACGAAATATAATTTGAAATCCTCCTCGACAACAGCGTCAAAATGTTATCGCACAGATTGTAGGTTAGGAAAATCCTGACTCAATCTACAAAGATGGGACAACTATGAGAATACCTACCCTCTGTCACCTTACATAGATACTCCCCTCGTTATAGTGAAGGAGAAATCTGACACAAGGGGGAAATCTCGGTGACCCTAGGGGGTTTGAGACGGAGGGTAGAGAAATAATGAGAGAAACCCCTTAGGTCAATGATGGAAGAAGGATGGGAGATTGGAAATAAGTCTTATGGATGGAAAATGGTTGCCAAAGACTTGAGTACTTGCACCAAAGTGTCAAACCTGCCCAAGACAAGACAAATTTCCAAGATACAAGCTTAATAATCAAGTGGACAAGCAAGAGAATCTTGTTGTCCAATATTGCAGCAGTAAACAAGAATATATATATTAATAAGAATAAGAGATTGTTACTACTAAATTAACCATCAGAATTATCAAATAGTTATTGGATAGTGAAGCACTAAACAAGTAGATAATGTTCAAATACTTTAGCATAAACTTTGATGGTAAAAGTGTACTATTATATAGTGTTTTCAAAGAATTATAGTAACATCCAAATGGTTGTAGCAAAGATTTACTACAGCAGCAAATTTCAACCATATAAAAGAGCAAGTAAAGCGTCAAAAATTTAGTTAATAGGCAATAGAACAATAATAGTGGTTTCCAAGTTAAAGTAAAAGATTAAGTGTGTTTCATTGCAGCCCTAATGGTTATATATTTTATTTGGTTATAATTAGAGAAGTACTAGGTCAATCAAGACGCCTTAGCGGCTTGAGCAAGCTTAAGACACTAAGAAAATATTCCAACTTAAACAATTTTGATATCTCTCAAAATCACATGTACCAATGCAAGTAATTTATTTCTCCAATGCAAAACTAGATTAGTGTCTTGCCAAATGGGTTATGGAGTCTTGTATTAGGTTAGATTTACCACTTCTGTAGGGTTGTAAGCCCATTTACTCTCTAGAGAAAGTATCCCCAACAAGGTAAATATAGGAGGTTGTAATCCCTTTTACTCCTCCTAGCAACCTTCACAATGGCTTATTCAATCAACAATAATGATGAACTTGGTGGAGGGAGTATGCCCTTATACTCCTCCTAGGATCTAGCCAAGAACAACCATGGAACAAGCAAGAAGAACTAACAATGTGCATATTTGTCTTACCAATTCTAAGAGAAATGCAAGAGAAACTCTTATTTACCAAGAAAAATTCATCACCATAGCAAAAGAATAGCCTCCAATACATAGCGCGCCACTTAGCTCCAAAAGACAAGTATAAACCATAGCATAAGAGAGAAAGAGATGAAGTTTCCCAAGAGGGGCGGAAATTTCAACAAAGTAGTTCTTCTCACATGAGAGAGTTATGTTAAAAATGAAATGAATTTGATCATTATTTATACTAAACCTNTTTGTGACTCCGGCATTCGAGAGTTTTTGGCATTAGACCACCTCTATTTTCCCGAACCAGGACTTCGTCGAAGTACTTAGCACTACCTCTTCACTAAGTTTGATCTAATGGCTGAGAGTGATTCCCAATGGATTCTCAGATCCAAGGCCCTCGTCAATTCACAAAAAAGGCCTTTGGTTGTTTTCGAGGGTTGTGAAGTCACATGTACCGAAGCTCCGAATTTTCAAAGTTCTGAAGCCAGAGTAGCTTTACTCCTTTTGGGCTTAGGAGGGGTTTCCAACCTTGGGTCATATGGAACCTTATCAAATTCCAGGGGCTACGTTTATCTCTTATCCAAGATTTGATCAAGGATGGGGCACAAGCCCATGGTCTCCTGGGAGACTGGATTGAAGGGTACACCTTCCAGTAAATGGACATAAGTTCTAATTCAGGAACAAGTAAATCTCGAGGAAATCAATGAGACTATGGCAGTCCCATAAAATCTGCTCCAACTCTGGAACTATGAGGTGATTCCTTGGGGAAAACACCTCGAAGTTTTTTCCGACCAGACCAAAGGCCAAGATTGTTGCTTTATAAAAGTTCAAACGCAATATTTTACAGAAGGATAGTAAATACCATTATGATAAATTTCACGCAAGGCACAAATTATCAGATCTAGAGATAATCCAATCATGCATTTCAATTCTAACATACAGGTAATAAAAACACTTATCTATCATATTTGATCGCCAACCAACTGACTATGAGTGTTCGTCTTTCCACCCAACCATAGGCTCGGAGGAATTCATTCTTAGCACTCTAGCCACCCCCGTGCCAAGCCATAATATCACTACAAAACTTTCGCAGTTTCTTATAGGTTCTTTCTCTGTCATAGTCTCTGCGAGGTTTATCAGATGCCTCCTCAGCATCAAGCTCACTATCTCCTGCTCGGGTCACGTTCTCCTGTAAATTCTTAGATATCTTCTTCTCTTAGTCTCTTTTGTAACCAGAACAACTTATCAAGCTTTCAGTTCTTCTCCTCAATTGGAGAGCCTCATGAGCTCTTCCTCTTTCCATCTGTCTTCTCTTGTCTCCTTCGTGTGTGTTCTTGCACACCGTTCCCCTCCTCAAGAAAGTTTTGAACATGTCTTGTTCCTTCTGGCAGAAGGAAACTCGGGTCAGTCTGGGCCTGCAAGAAATCTTCCATCTGTGATACTTCGGGCTGACAATTTTTTGTCTCCCTAGCTAGACCCTCCATGCTTCCATTCATTGGGGTGGTTGATTATTCAACCATTAGTCCTTCTTTCATTAAGTGATTTCTCCTTGGGATCAAGATGAGGCTTACTATTTTAGTAAGAAGAGAATTTGGGGTCATTTTGTGATAATGAACCCTCTCCATAGTTTCCTCACTCTTTCCTCTAGTGATATCATGGCCAGTACTTCAAGGCTTCACCCCCATAGTCATTCATTGCAAATCTAAACATTGATATGTTTACATTGTTCCCATTCCATATCATGGTGATCATAATAAATGATAAATTACAGGTTGGCAAAAATAGGGGTGTTACAATAATATTGTATCCTTCATTTCATAAGTTTGTCCGAGAAGTTTCAACACTTAACCATTTTTCCAACTCTTACCATGGACTCGCAATAACTTGACACTTAGAAAAATTCCAAGATCTTATCACAGTTTCACGAGACTGACAATTGGCTTGCCACATGGCTCCACATCACCCACCAATTGTCATCTCGTCCAACATGTCCCTGCCACCATGGAGGTACATGTCTTTCTTCTACCACGTCATCTTACATGTGACCTCCACATGATGTTGATGTCATCATATGGAGAAATACCTAAAAAAAATATATTTTGCTTATGTTCAAATCTTCTAATGAGGCTCAATTTTTCACATTACCCATGAAATTTCTCTCAATTTTACTACAGTAATTTAATAAAACAAGTTGCAGACATACTCCAGAATTAATTCTCTAAGAATTTTTTCTTTAGCATTTTGCTAGCTCGACTCATCCAAACTCAGTGTTGAAAATTGGGCTCTAATACCACTTTGTAATGTACCCAGATACCCAGGTTGGGCCATGCCACACAAAAGCTCTCTCAATTACAGCTCTGATACCACTTTGTAATGTACCCAGCCACCCAGGCTGGGCCATGCCATGCAAAAAATCTCTCAATTACAGCTCTGATACCATAATGTAACATTCTCCAGCTCAACCAAGGAACATTACGTTGTGGAATACACATTAAAACTGAAACTTCTACTAACTAAGTAATTATTTTATTATTAGTTGATTTCATGTAGCTTACCAGCGATAGATCACACCCAAATATGACCATCTGACTCATACCATAGTTCTAAATGCATCTAACATCATATATTAAACATGAATGTCATTGTTTAAGCCAACTACAAGCACACAACATTCATATAAATCATTTACACATCGGAATAATCATAAATAACACAACATAAACACTTATATGTTAATGATTAACCAACTGGTTGCACACAAAAGATGAACCTCCCAGCCATATGCACTGCTGATCATTTTCTCTCATCGGCAACCACCCCTGAGATGAGGCTATGAGGCTACAAGGAGATATATCCCACTGACTATCCACTCTCCACATAGAGTAGCCCCAAAACCAAGTTATATTCTGACAACAGTTCCAAACCTCCAGCTCTCTTCCTCCTAACCTGCCCAACCAAGGATTGCACCATTTTTTTATTAGGGATAACCTAAGGGATGTGCCATCCATTTATCAAGGTTAACCCAAGGAATGTGTCATTCATTTATCAGAGTCTCTCTGGCATAGGTAGCTAGGAATGTCTCAGCTGGGAACTCAAGGGAACGTTTAGTTGCTTCAGGTTTTTCTCACAGTAGCCTTCACAAGGCTCTGAGATATTTCCTCAACAAAAAATTGCACCATAGGCTTATAGCCCGATTTTTAGGTACACGGGCCTCTTTCTCAACATAAAAATCTATCCAAACAATGGTTACCTGAAAGTATATCATGGTTGGTCCTCTCCCAACCCTCTTCTCCTTCTTTGCTACCCAAAACCCTACATGTAAAAACTATCCCCCATTATGCATATGAATCCCCCCTTTCTTTCTTGCTTGCTTCACTCGCACTCTTCTCAAGGATGATTGTACTTCACCCATGCTCTCCAATAACTATGGGATGTGACCACTCACACCCGCCCTCCTACATGAGTTAAATGATTGAATTCTCATACACTCAATTGATGAATAGAAGGTTATACACAAAGATAATAATTCAGGAATGTGGGTTGGATTAATACCCATGAGTAATTCCCCATTGGACCCCTCTCTCTCTTGTGGAATCATAGCCCCCCATCGTTCTTCATATTTTTCGTATCGCAACCAATGATTATCACTTTTATTAATTATTTCAATGTTCATAATATGAAATTTGACTCCTAACCACATTAAGTCAATACAGGCTCTTTTCCCAAACACATTGGCTCACCAGCATATTTCACATTTATACAATTAAATTATAATTCACAGGGATTATAATTGGGGATGATACACGAAATATAATTTGAAATCCTCCTCGACAACAGCGTCAAAATGTTATCGCACGGATTGTAGGTTAGGAAAATCCTGACTCAATCTACAAAGATGGGACAACTATGAGAATACCTACCCTCTGTCACCTTACATAGATACTCCCCTCGTTATAGTGAAGGAGAAATCTGACACAAGGGGGAAATCTCGGTGACCCTAGGGGGTTTGAGACGGAGGGTAGAGAAATAATGAGAGAAACCCCTTAGGTCAATGATGGAAGAAGGATGGGAGATTGGAAATAAGTCTTATGGATGGAAAATGGTTGCCAAAGACTTGAGTACTTGCACCAAAGTGTCAAACCTGCCCAAGACAAGACAAATTTCCAAGATACAAGCTTAATAATCAAGTGGACAAGCAAGAGAATCTTGTTGTCCAATATTGCAGCAGTAAACAAGAATATATATATTAATAAGAATAAGAGATTGTTACTACTAAATTAACCATCAGAATTATCAAATAGTTATTGGATAGTGAAGCACTAAACAAGTAGATAATGTTCAAATACTTTAGCATAAACTTTGATGGTAAAAGTGTACTATTATATAGTGTTTTCAAAGAATTATAGTAACATCCAAATGGTTGTAGCAAAGATTTACTACAGCAGCAAATTTCAACCATATAAAAGAGCAAGTAAAGCGTCAAAAATTTAGTTAATAGGCAATAGAACAATAATAGTGGTTTCCAAGTTAAAGTAAAAGATTAAGTGTGTTTCATTGCAGCCCTAATGGTTATATATTTTATTTGGTTATAATTAGAGAAGTACTAGGTCAATCAAGACGCCTTAGCGGCTTGAGCAAGCTTAAGACACTAAGAAAATATTCCAACTTAAACAATTTTGATATCTCTCAAAATCACATGTACCAATGCAAGTAATTTATTTCTCCAATGCAAAACTAGATTAGTGTCTTGCCAAATGGGTTATGGAGTCTTGTATTAGGTTAGATTTACCACTTCTGTAGGGTTGTAAGCCCATTTACTCTCTAGAGAAAGTATCCCCAACAAGGTAAATATAGGAGGTTGTAATCCCTTTTACTCCTCCTAGCAACCTTCACAATGGCTTATTCAATCAACAATAATGATGAACTTGGTGGAGGGAGTATGCCCTTATACTCCTCCTAGGATCTAGCCAAGAACAACCATGGAACAAGCAAGAAGAACTAACAATGTGCATATTTGTCTTACCAATTCTAAGAGAAATGCAAGAGAAACTCTTATTTACCAAGAAAAATTCATCACCATAGCAAAAGAATAGCCTCCAATACATAGCGCGCCACTTAGCTCCAAAAGACAAGTATAAACCATAGCATAAGAGAGAAAGAGATGAAGTTTCCCAAGAGGGGCGGAAATTTCAACAAAGTAGTTCTTCTCACATGAGAGAGTTATGTTAAAAATGAAATGAATTTGATCATTATTTATACTAAACCTTTAAAAAGTGTTTATGCACATTTAGTTAGGGTAAACCACAAAATAAGGGGGCCACCCCCCCTTATCTTTCCCCTTTACAAAGTAATTTTATTTTAACTTGAATTTTGCACCAAAAAAAACCCTAAGGGTGACGTCAACCCCTTCTAGGGTGATGTCTTGGCATATTTAGCAAGTCATTGAGGTTGATGGTCAAGTCGTTCGGCCTCCCAAGGCCTTGTCTTCATGGTGCAAAGGATTCTCTTCATCAAAACATGTCAATCCTCCAACAAGCCATCATCATCACCACCAAACCCTATCCCTAGTCAAGATGTCAAGGCCCAAAATGCAACATTTTAGCCTCCAAAGGCAAGTTGTTAGGCTAGAATATAGGGCTAGGTCTCAACTCCAAGGTCTCCTCTCTTGCCTCCAAAGGAAACATACATCCTTTGTCTCTCAATAAGGTTTGGGTTATGGCATCCAACCTGTGGGCTTCCTGCCCCAATGAAGGCCCAAGGTGGGCTTGTTCTTCCAAAACGTCCATCAAACAAGGTCTGACAAAGACAGACAAGTGCGCCCTCCAAGCGTCTCAAGTCAAATGTATCATGGCAAGTAAAATCACATTTAATACAAGAGCCACATAAACATGTGCATCAAAATTACCTTATTAAATTAAATAAGTGCTCAAAGACCCTATGCAATTTGTCAAGTTTAGGTATGGGAGGGTTGTCATGGTGACTTATTGGGTGAGTCATTCCTCAAGTCAAGGAGTGTTTCCCAGGTGGACCCTGTTAGCACTAGAAGTCACTCTCTGATTGAAGAGAGAGTAAGCTCAGTCCCCATCAGTTTGTATGTCACAAATAATTTTAAAGAGGTCAAATGGGAAGGAGACTCAAGATGATATCACTTTAACTCAGAAAAATGGACTGGTATGCACAAGCAAGTGAGGTCTTGATCAACTTTAGTCAATAAGTTGGATTAAAGGTGAATAGAAGGAAGACTTGGTGAGGAGAATGTAGAGATTTGTTATGGACATTAGGTCTTCCAGCAGCCTAAGGAGGCAAAACTCAAATAGAAGATCCTCTTGGATTCAAAGTTTCGGACATTGAAGTATATTTAAGCAACACAGTCATAACAGCACAATGATTAAACATACATCACGATGTAGCTACAGCAAATCGATTGGATCATCCATGCCCGAGCTCTTCAGTATGAGAGGGAAAAACATAACAAAACGAACTGATTAAAACTTGTTAAGCCCTAATATTGAATAATTACCCCTTAATTGGGGCATATTATATTAGTAATGTTCTTTTATTTATGTCGGCTTTAGGCCATTAGTTGTAATTATACCTCCTAGTCTCCTATATATACCAAGGAGACATTTTCATTTTTCATCATCTTGTACTTGAACATTTAAGTGGGATAAAAGGAGGTTTCCCCCTCAAAGAGGCTTATTATCTGAAATTATCTCTTTTTCAAGGCGTTGAGTACTTTTCTGGAGGTTTTTCTATGCTATATTGATGTTTGGTTCTTAACATATGGTATCAGAACTCAAGGTCTTGGGGTTTCGCTGCTACATCTGAGACACCGTGGAATTTTCTCTATAAATTTTTTTCTACAATGTTTCAGAAGGAACGGCTTGGAGGATATTTAGTGGATGTATCAAGGTACATTGGGTTCAAAATTCATCTCCTGAGACCTTATAATTTCAGAGATACAGCCTGTACAAGATAGGGTTCTGAAATCATCCTGAAATGAGTCATTGTGGAATTTTTGCTATAAAAACATTTCTGTAATGTTTTAGACCGTGAAATCTGGAGGCCATTTACAAAAATTAGTAATGTATCTTTGGTAAAACTTTTAGCTTTTGGGTCATCTTAAATTTGTAGATACACCTTGTGTAAGATAGGGTATCTGACTAGTCCTATTGACTAGTCTCAAGAAGGTGTTCCAGGTAAAACAATCATAACTTCTTTCTAGAGTATCCAAATTGAGTGGGACTAGTTTCATTAGATCGTGGACAGTCTGCATTATTTTGGGTGCGAGTTTCAGAATTTGATATCAACTATTTTGTGTGGGGCATTCTATACAAGTGAGATCTCCTGGAAAGGCCAAAAATCGGCAAGTTGTGAGGAAGTTACCGTAAATTCCACTTGGCACATCCAATTTTGATCAGACCTG
>JZKD02S1677562.1:65309-77468 GCA_000966675.3 Picea glauca
ACCCCTTTTACCCTAAGTGCATCTTCTTGTCTATATGATTATTCAAAAATATATTTTTTCATTTAATAACTTGATTTGAATTATACTATCTATTAAGAAAATTGACATGGCCGTCGAAAGGATAGGACACCAAATCTATAACATAATATAATGTTTAAGTATAAGATAAAATAAAATAGATATATAATGTTTAAGTATAAGATAAAATAAAATAGATTTAAATATATATTTTTTAATAATTTAAGGAGTTATATTAATTGGTTGTTGTTAATGTTGTTGGATGTTTAGTTAGTTTTATTTCAACAAATTCTTGAATTGGGTGTATTAGTTTATTTATTTATTTTTTAGTCTCCAAGCCAGGGCCGAGACGTTCCAAAACTTACCGAAGTGGACCTCTATCCTAGGGGTTGACTACCCTTCTAACCTTATTGCAATGAGTCAACATGTCCACTTTGGAGAGAATTGAACCAGGATGAGAAGGATAACAAACATGCTACCCAACCACCCAAACTATGAACCCGAGACTAAGTACACTAGTTTATTAGAGATGCTATCCACGAATATGGAGAAGCTTCTTTAAGTTATAACATCCTCTAAGACAAAATTAGTTGACCCAACCTCTTGATATACATAAAACCATATACATGTTCACATTCACATTCACATCCACATCATTCAGCTATAATTATCCTTAAAAAATAAAAATAACCAATATATTAAATATGTAAATAAATATTAACCCATAAATAACAATATCAATAATAATATCTTTGTCCACAAAGATACATTTAAAGATACATTTGGTGAAAATCAATTACTCATACTGGCATGTATTTCATTTTCAAGTAGAATGAACTTTACACTAAACAAGAGTGGCTAGCGACCAAGTAACCCTTTTTAAAACCTGAACCCTCCTATTTCTTAACATTGGGCATGCTTTTCATCTCCTCTAACAATATTCCATAGGTCTCTTTCCAAAAGAAAGTTCATCTTGAACTTCCAACAATGCATAATTTGCAACATCAAATTTGTCTGTTTGCCTTAGTACTGAATCTATGATGTTATGATTGTTATTGTTGGATATGTATCCAAAATGCTGATTATGCTTAATGTTACTAGTACTACCTCCTGCTGCTTCTACAATGTTTTCAAAATGTAGGGAACATCTCTGCTTCCGAAGTATTTTAATTAAGAAATACAGGAAGTTTCTCAACATTTTGAGAGAATTATAGGGAATACCTCAACCTACAAATCTCTATTTTAAATAGCCATCCATTGCATGCCATGCATTTTCTACTATATGAACTGCCATAGGGTCCAACCTCTGGCAATTCAGATGGCCAACCTGTACTTTTTATAATATCTATCCGCTGCACTCTTGCCCCTGCTACTTTGTCCACTACTGCTGCTACAGGCCATACACCACTGAATCTTTGCGACTTACACATGCTAGAATCTATTGTCCCTCGCCATGGCTACGATACCATGTTTGAAGATAATGTAAGAAAGCACATGTTTTCACACGATTGCACAAACAGGAACAGAAATTTGTAAAGCAAAATTAACATTTTATTACAGTACAAATGAAAGTCATCTATATCTTCACAGGTACAAAACACAAGAATTTAGAGCAGAAATAGACTCAACTCAGACAATTTATAAACGTACAACGGGAGTTGAAGTACAAGCTAGAATCTTCCACATCTTTTTTTAGAACTTTCTGGAAACAACCGCTGCTTAATTAGCACCTGTGGCATAACATCATTAACCGACACGAAATCCACCAAATCACGAGGCTATAGCCCACAGGTATCTTTCATTCAAAAGATGGCAATAACTACATAAATAGCTATCATTAAATCATAACGTTGAGATTTAAACAAATAGCAACAGTAAAAATTTGCTAGTAACTAATATGTTTCAATCCATTTTCAACTGTTGGTTCAACTTCAGCTCATTCAAGCACTTTGGTTTGTCCACAAATGAGGTTTCTGATCTAAAGGTGGAAATATTTGTTTGTATAAGCTCTTCTAGCTTTCCAGATCCAGAAAAGGTGTTTTGTGGTTTATGAGACTCATTTTCTATGGCTTGTTTCTGCTCCAAGGGACTAAGACTTCCAGAAGTAGATGCTTCCAATAATGAGTCAAACCTAATCAGATCTTGCACAGGATTACTACACAATTGTTTCTCCCTTAGGGTGTTCTGAGGCGTAATATCAGCATCCAATAGAGATGCCGATTGATAAAAACTTTGTCTTGGGACAGGCTTTTGGTTCATCCTTCTTCGGAAAAAAACACCAAATACAAGACAAACAGTCTCCATTATCCATCTTATAAAATCACTTAAAACTCCAGATGGCCATATTTTAACAATTGCGTTTAACATGACAAAGCAGCTCATCAGCGCTTGTTTCGCCATGATTATTAGGGATTCTTTCCATGCTCGCATTTGAACTCGATGACCACAGCCCTCCTGTCTATCAAGAAATAAATTAAAAATAAGAGACTACTTTAGAGGATGCTTGGAGCACATGAAATAAATGAAATGAAACAAATTACATGTGACATGAGAGAGCATTTTTGAACCCATTTTGATGTTCTATAAAGAACCATTGTGCTAGTTCTGCATGTAGTTTGTCTCGATTTTTCTTTTTATATTTCTACTTACATAAGCTGCAATGTAGGGTTGCAAAAAAGCCATGAGGAGGAGCCCAAGCAAAAAAGAAACCCCAGATGCTATTACTGGTGTTACCCAATGTGTACCTGCTTCAAAAAATCAAATCATATAAGACATGACAACAGCTGTCCAGATGAACAAGAAAACATTGAGAATGTACTCACATATATGCATTCATAACATAAGGCAATAAAGGGAAAATATATTTTATAATTTATTCACAGATTTGTGCTGCATAGAAAAGAATCCAAGGCTGAGCAGTAATGATTAACATATTAACTGCTAGGTGCAAGTTTGACCAAGCTTAAAATGAATTTTGTAAAACAGTAAGTCACAACCCAAGCAACGTATGTAAGTTGTGTGGTACAGTAAGTCACAACTTGAGGAACGTATGTAAGTTGTGTAGTACTCCGGAGTTTGGAGAAAACAAGGATGCAAGGAAATGTATTGCAAGTTTTTTGTTGGGTAAGTGTTATATTCTTTGCACGATGATGGATCTTTTTATTAGGGGTTTGGCACCAAAAAAAATTGAGTGTTTATTGGCCAAATTTTTGGGTGGTCTTTTGCCTTTGATAGGAAAAAATTTTAGTGGCACATGGTATTTCAGCCCATGGTTTTCTAATTCCGGTTAAGGATTTAAAGTTGTAATCTAATCCAGATCAATGGATTAAGGAATTTTTGAATGGTCCCATGATCCTATATATATTGTATTGTAAACAATGAAGTTGGATTATGAATAGGATTAGAGGTGTTGTTCTAAAACAGATTGCTGACAAATCTCTATGTATGTGTGTCATTGCAATTGTTTTCTTTTCTATATTAAGAATCTGTGTGCATTACATTAATGTAAAAGGTTTAAAACTCACATTTTCAAGTAGTACTGTAGACTTTATCTAGAAAGAATAGTTGAATTATTTCTGAGTTTCTGAAACTGGATATGGATACATGTTAGTCTAAACATATTTTGGGTCACATTTTCACCTCTGCGAGTTTTCTTTATCCAATACCGCTGAACAACAATACGTAAGCCGTATTGAAATGCCACGTATGAACAGCAGATACAACTTATTAAAAATTATAGATGAGAAATAGGTGCACCAGTTATCGAATTTATTTCTTTGCGAACAAAAAGCTTATTAATTACATATGATATGCATCAGACTATGCATCAAACATGCATCACCTGCTTCATGGATAAGCAATGCATGAACAATATTTCATTTTAATTTTCTATCACTTTTTCAGTTTCTGTGATTTCCCACATCTCTACCAAGTGGAAATAAATTTATCCATGGAAAACGGCTTATTGTTTTAAATTTGTTTACAAAGCTGAAGACTACATGCCTGATCCAGAGTGTTGAACACAGTCACCAGGTGGCAATTTAATTTGACGAATCATCCTGTTTCCCCTGTCAGAAACTAACAAGGCACATATACTGGGTATAAATGTAAGATCATAGTCATTAGAAAACATTGCTTCTTGACTTGGCCCATCTGCATGGCCAGTTTTGCCTGCAGTTCCCCCAGCAATTGTACTCACACCTGGATTGACAAGAACAGCAGACCAATCATACCTCTAATATGAAGATAAAATTCAAACACAAATACATTATGATTTTTATAGTCCAAGAAATACTAATTACAAGTATATGCAATGAATTCTTCATTTAATTAGAATGACTAACAAGAATATTTGCAAATGCTTTCAAAGAACGACAATCATAATCAGTAGCAAATAGTCTGTTCAAAAGATCACATTATTTCAATCTGCATCTTTCGCAAGGACACTTGCTTCCATTATCGACTTGTATGCTTCATCTTGTCATATATAATATGATCCTTGTGTCCAAGGTTGTTTCAAAATTACTGCTGAATTAAGACAATGAAACTCCAAAATCATGCATGTCTAAAAATAAGAAGAAATGCGTTCTCTAAAGGAGATTCACAAAATCATAAATCTGAAAATTTTCATTGCATTATGCTGATAATAGTTAAGCTGGGCAGTTGATATTGACATGCAACTCGGTGGGATAAAAAATTAAGCAAAACCCATAACCACCAAATGAAGTAATGAAAACAAATGCCTTGGAAATAACATAACTTTATCTGAGGTGAGTTCTAAATCACCTGGAAGAGTGCTAATCCATGAGACATATAGATAAACTTAAACAGTATATCCTAACTAAGTACTTCAAAAAAGAATCTAAGTTCACATGGATCGTAACATATCCTATGTGGAATATAAAGATCAATTGAATGCAAACTTCCACATAATAAAATGAACTCGAAATTAGTAAACCAAGACAGACCTGCATGTTTTATACCAATCTTCCTTATTCAAAATTCTAAAAGAGGGTTCAAAATCAAATTTACAGCATTACATTAGCATAAAAGCCACTTCTGGAGACTGATCTCTTCGATTATTTAAGATAAATGATTTTCTTGGAAATGAAGTAAAGAACACCTGTTAAGGACACTGTTAATGTATCACCCCTGTTAAGGACACTGTTAATGTATCACTTGTGAACTTTGTTAAAGCACCTTTGTTGGTTCTCTAAAACCAAATCATTATCAAACCACTTGTCAAGCACAGTGTGCTCGAATGTAATGTCTCTAATCCAAAACCCTTTGTAATTGCACATATAGGCTAGTGAGCCATTGGTACTGTTATCGCACAAGTTGTAGGTTGGGCAAAGACCGACCCAACCACCAAAATGGCGAGGACAACTAGGAGAGCACCTACCCACTGTCACCTTAGGCAGGTGTTCCCATCACTTTAGAGGTGAGGTAGTCATCTCAAGGGGGGAATCCCGGTGACCCTAGGGGGAATTGAGATGGAAAATGAGATGTATGGATGGATGCCACTAAAGGTCAATTCTAAATGGTAAAAGGAACTTGGAAAAGAGTCTTGGGAAAGGCTTAGGGTTGCCAATGCTTTGAATGACCTGCTGAGAGTAAGATACATGTCTGAGACACAATGAAAACCAAGTATACTTGTAATATGTTAGGTGGACAAGCAAGTTAAGCTTGTTGTCCCTAATTGCAGAAATAATCAATGATATATACTAGCATATAAAAGATAACAAGAGCTTCAAAATAAGTGTTAAAAGTCCAATTGAATAAGCACAAGATAAGCTAGTAAAGACTAGTTTAACTCAACAATGATATAGTAAGACTTTAGCAAAAAATCAAGGCTGTAACAAAAAGCTATCTGCAGTGATATTTATCAGCCTTATGGCTGTAGCAAACCAAGCTTTATAGCAGAAAAATCAGCCGATGAAAATCACTTAAAACTAGCTCAAAAGGTGCACTAGGGTTACTAGTTTGTTAAGGCAAAGATATAGCTGATTTCTAGGGTTAGTTTAGGAGTTAGCTAGGGTTAGAGGGTTAGGTTTCTGCAGTCCTAATGGCTGTAGGTTAGTTTTGTAACAGCAGCAAGTTTTAGTGGGTGAAACAGGACGCCTCAATAAGGCAAGAGAGCCTAGGGCTCAAAGAACAAAATCCAAGTGGGAGCTCTTGAAAACATCAACTTTTCACGTTTACCAATGCCGCAACCTTTTATTTCTCCAATGCAACGACTAGTACCTTTAATTATGGGTTAATGGGGTCAAAAGAAAAGAGCTAAAGCTACTACCTCCTTGGGGGTATAAATATTCTTATTCCCCAAGGCAAGTAACCTAGCAAGGGTTTAAAACTAAGGGGTGTATGCACTTATACTTCCTTAGCAAACCCTTGCAAACAATAATTCATGCTTAAAATTATGATGGAGCTAAAGTAGGGGTGTATGCAGTTATACTCCTTACCTAGCCTTAGCAAAATCAACCTTGAGCTTGAATTACAAATGATAGCAACAAGTAAAAAGCCTTATCAATCCAATAGCAACAAGATCAACCATAAGATGCCAAGATAAACCACCACAATAGCAAGAAAATGACCTCCAAGAGCTAGCTCATCATCATCATCAACTCCATAACCAAAAAGACACCATATCATAGCACAAGATAGCAAAAAGACTCAAGGGTAGCGAAAATTTCAGTCCTCTACTTCTCACAATGGGAGAGTTATGATTCAAAATGAAATCTTATGATCTCTATTTATACAAAATGTCGTTCACATAGTTTTTCCACATTAGCAAGGGTAAAACATAAGATAATGGATCCACAACCCTTATCTTACCCCTTGCAACAAAATAATATTAAACAATTCACTTAAAATTCACTTTTACACAAAAGAAACCCTAACATAAGGTGATGTCACCCCTAAATTAGGGGACGTTTTGGCACTTTGAAGAAGTCATTGGGGTAGTATATGCATGGCTAGGCCTCCAAAGGCCACTTGTCACTCATCCAAATCCTCTCTTGATGGTCTTCAAGCCTCCTTCCTTCAAAACGTGCCACATGTCACCAACAAACCCTAGCCCTCTAGGTGACGTCAAGCCTCCCAAAGATGGCGTTTTTCCACTCCTAGGAAAAATGTTTGGCATGTGAGGGCTAGGTCATGTCATCCTTGATGTCTTCTAGGCCTCCAAAGGCACGTCTCTGTCATCCAGGATGCGGGCCCTTGGCATCCAACCTGTGGGCTTGAAGCCCCATGGTAGCCCAAGCTAGGCTTGCTCCTCCAAAACTGTCCACCAACAAGGTCTTGCAAGACAAAAAGGTACGCCCTCCAAAGATCTCAAGTCAAAGATATCATGACATATGTAAACCACGTCTAATAAGAAAGGCACCTAAACATGTGCATCAAAACTACCCCATCAAATTAAACAAATGCTCAAACCCTGTGCAATTGACCAAGTTTAAGTATGGGAGGGGTGTCATAGGAGTCCTATTGGGTAAACCAAAGCCCTCAAGTAGGGGATGCTCCCAAGGATGGCCTCTCAAGGTTATCTAAAGGATGATGAGGTGGAAGGGATTTAAACTTCATAGGTCGTTGAGTTTCACGACATACAAGGGCTCGTATTGTCTCATTCACGGGTACCTTTGTGGAGGGTGTGTGGCACCTTCGTTTGCAATGCACTTTTCCAAGCCCATCTTCTTGCCATTCTTTGTTTCTTTCATGTTTTAAAGGCATGAGTTGAAGGCCACTGTCCTAGTGTGGTGTCCAGATGATGACACTGTCACTCACAAGTATCTTGTGGAAATGAGAAGGTTGGATCGTGATGAGACCCCCTTTCTCTCAGCTATGCAATTGACAGCCATTATCTTGGCTTGGTGACCAGATGATGGTAATGTCATACCACTAGATGCCCATGATCACGATAGGTCGGCTCGTGATGCGACCTCCTATCCTCCAACTAACCCCTTAAGCATTCATTAATCATTTATTCTTGTGGGTCCCCCTTTTCTTACAGAGAAGCATTTCATTATTTTCTCGGGAGATCCCTGGGCGAAGTATTTGGAAGGTCGCTATATAGGCTCTTATCTTTTTAGCCAACAACAATCCCTCTAGGCCTTTAGCCCCTTCTTCCTATGAAATGCGGTACATGCCCTTCTCGAGTCAATAGAGTAAAAGGACCTAGAAGAGGATAATATGATGGGAGTGAAATGAGTGGAAAGTGGTAAGTATGGTCAGGAATGGTACGATAACCCCTCAAGGGACCCCCAATCACAAACCTTTCCCAAAGGTTGGCCACCCACTAGGAAATCTATGACACTCACCAAGGTGAAACAAGGTCAAAGACATAATGTCCAAGCAGGCACTCTATAATCAAAAGTAGCTCAAATGCATGTTCAAATGCCTCAAATATTAGGGTGATTACCTGCCACAATACCTGACTTGTACCGCATGGAGAAAGACCCATCTTCCTTCCAGAAGGTAGCTAGTGTGGTGAATGCGCTAACAATGGATCAAATTTGGTGACGGAGCGGGCTTCTGTATGTGAAAGTGGACATAGTTGGTCATGTAGTCTCTTGGCACTCCATATCTGCAACCTGAGGGCCTCAAGACATGATCTCCTTAGTTATCCCACAAAATGGGGATAACAAGTACCAATTGTAAATGTAATGTACATATAGGTTGGTGAGTTGTTGGCACCAAGTTTGGTGTTGCATGCACCTGAATAGTGCGCGGAGAATTGTTATCAAAGACAGGGTGCGCACATTTCACAGTGTTGCACGCACTTGGGTAAGTGTGCGAGAATGACCTGGGAGTGCGCATCGAGCTGAGTTATATATATATATATATATATAAGTTTTGTGCGCAATTGGTGACTTTTCATAAAAGATAAGTGTCTTTATGTGCTTGTCTTATTTACTGTGTACTTATTTGTCTATCTTTAATATGGGTTTAATTCCTGTATGTTGTTCCATATAAGTAATTGTTGTTATTATGTATTATGTTGCTTGCACACGTAAGTGTGGTGTTGATATTCGTTATTATAGGTGTGCACGAGTATGACAAATGTTGATAGTCTTGCTTGTTAAGTTAATCTTGTTATTTTGGTTGAGAGTCTTCAAGACGAGATTAGAATGGTCGTGCACGCAGGGAAATACTTTATGTGCACCAGAGGCTAGATTTACTTGTGCATAGATGTTTTGTGTTATTTTCACTGTTATAAGTTGTGTGGCGCGACTCAGCTTGAGGATGAGTGTGTTACTTCAAGTTATACTGCGCAGACTAGTGTTTAGAGTAGAATCCACGAAGTGTATTTTTGGAATAGCATTGTTCAGTAGTAAGTTGGATGATGTTACAGATTGGTATCAGAAGCAATTTGGTAACGGGGATGTTACAGTACAGATTGGTTTCAGAGCGACAAAAGTTGAGATTGTGTGGCATGGCCCAGCCTAGGTGACTGGGGACGTTACATCAAATGACCTTTCTTCACAAAGACACAGGTTCAATCCCTATGAGAATATGTTGCCATGTGAATGCAACCAATTTGTCATGCTATCTTGTGATATCTCATAGCTAACTAAGCCTAGGTACCTTGTTCTAGGCAGGCAAACCAGGCCAGGTGCAAGTCCTTGGAATTTTTCACAAAGTAGTCATATTAACATGGAACAAAATGTGAAAAGGGGTTGGATCCACTGGTGAGGAATGAGGAATCTTTTACCAATGACCAAAGTTCAATTCCTATGAGCATGTTCAGTCCTAAGGTTTCGATGGGGGCACCTGGAGGTAGTCATTGAACGTGTGAGGTTTGTATTGCACTCCCCACACAAACATAAGTGGATCAAAACCAACTCTCTTGTCATCCTTAAGACCAGACACTAATGTTACAACCCATTACAACCACAAACGTATCTTTTGGAGAACTAAGGTTCCTTTCTTGTGATCTTTTGGATGTCATTGGAGGAGGGAGGAGATCTAGCCCTCCCTCTATCTCATTTTTCTATGTTGTCTTGACCTTGAAAATTATTGCAACAACCATGACGAAAGGGTGAAAGACCCCCATTGGAATCGTCTAGAGTTGTGAAAAAGCTAAATCAAATTCCTTGCATTTTGGTTCCTCCCTCGGCACCTCGCAAGAAGGCCCTTGTGTTTTCAAAGTGAACTCTAATCATCAATTTGTAGGACTTTGACCATCAAACAAATCAATGGAGACTTAGCTACAAAAGAATTTCCATTCCATGATCAAAGGGAAGATGCAAACATAAACATATTTATACAATAGGGGATATTATGATTTTTTGTTCCATCCTTTAAGCTTGCCTAGCGACTCCACAGAGGTAAGTTACCCTCACAACCTTCGATGAACTTCATATAAGTTTATCTAGCGACTCCATTGAGGGAAGAAACCCTCTCCATCTTCGATGAGCCTTAAGCTCGTCTGGCAGCTCCATTTAAGTGTTATTCCAGGCAATGAAATTATGGCACCATGGGATTTTTTCGACACTCAGGATGAGCCATTGCCCAAAACTTACCGTATCACGATGACACTTTTACAGATGGAAGAGAAAAAAGATGTCGATGAAGTCATTGAGCATTTGATGAATCTTATAAAGGGGTCACTTCAAGAATCTACTGAAGAACAATTTGGTGAAGCACCCCTTACTGAAGGGCAAGACCTTGCAGATGAAGAAATGCTTGAAGAACAGATCTATGAAGACAGTTGCCAAGAAGATCCCGATGAAGTTTCTCATGCTGAAGACCCAAACGAGACATTGGAATATGAAGTTGTCCAGCCTTGCAAAGAAGCAATCAACTCCAATGATATGGGTGAATTCATGGAGCAACCCTCAGATACAGTTGACAATCATATTGATGATTTCATATGTGTCCAAAAGTGTGAATGGGATATTAGTTGTTTCAGTTTTGATAGAGATCCCATTTACGACATCGAGGGTAGCTTCCAGATAAAGAATGCGGAAATCTTTCCTTTGGAAGATCGTTTTTCATACGTGGACAATCCAAATATTTGGTGGCGTAAGGATGATGTGATCACAGACTTCTTTCATCCACCAAGGGAAGGTTTGTTGCAATACACTTATGTTGATTTCCAACCATACCTTGGGGATTATCCTTTTGAGCCCTCAAAACTATTATTTAATGAAGATTCTCAACCATCTTTGTGCTCGAATTTTGATGGACATGAGGACGTGGCCAGCGCAGAACAGTCAGAGACCCATGCCACAAGGCAACAATATTTTCAACATGAGGCAGTATGCAGGGACTTGCAAACACGTATAAAGAAGCAACGTGTTTTGAATATGGAGAAGGGTTATGTCTCCATATCTATGTTTGTCCCTTGTCTTGTGCCTGCTTCTCTGGGAAATCATAAGGTCTTCTTTGGATCTTTCATATACTCTTAGCCTTCAGAAAACAACGATCATGTGAGTAAGGAAGAAGATGAGCCATCGCCTATATGTGGTAGCCTTATTCAAAAATGAATGGATCAAACTCATGGCTATACTTTCCACCAAGATTATCTCCCTCTGACCCACCTCCATGAGTTGATTTCTATGATTGATCACATGCTTATTTATGCTCATGATTATTATGTGCTTGACTTATCTTTGTTGTATTACATAATTAAACACAGGGGGAGATACCTTGATGAGATGATCTGTTGGTTGCATTGGTTGTACGATTTCACCCGACATATTTAGGGTTTTGACTTCTACGAGTCTCGGGCCCCGAGTGAGTAGGTAGGTCATTTGCATTTCTGCATTGCATATTCATGTCATGATAGTGTAGTTGCATTTGCTTAGATTTGCATACATGTGTTTAATTTACATATTGATTTTCTTGCATCTATGCATAGTTGTTGTAATACATTTGCTTGAATCATTACATGTTAGAAGTTTTTGAAAAATACAAAAAAAAAAACTTTTAGAAATCTTATAGTTGTCAATTTTGAAGTTTTGTTTATTGATGAAAAGGGTAAGTTTGTTGGATTACTGAGAGGGGGGGTGAATCAATAATAGAGCAATTTAATCCTTTTTAACCATATAATCAAAGTGTTATATCAATGTAGCATTATCATCCAATAACTGCAGAGTAAATAAGCAATGAACAAATGAACAATCATACACATACACAGTA
>JZKD02S1677562.1:100576-118842 GCA_000966675.3 Picea glauca
TTCTCATTAGCCATCCTCAGTTATCCCATTGATCCACACACATTGATTATTGATTTCTTAAGTTACCAGGCATACTTAGCTTACAACCCTAAGTAGTTTCCTGGAGTGATAACAGAGTCCTTTCTTGATTATGGAACATTTGCTTGGAAATTATATCATTTTCCTTATTTCACCTTGGTGGTTGACATGGTATTCTAGTAAGTTGGTCACCCTCTGGAAAAGGGTTGCTATTGGGGGGTCCCCTTGAAGGGTCATCATACAATTCCCACTCATACTTACCACTTTCCATACTTCCTCCCCTCCATTTCCTCATCTTTTGGGTCTCCGGGTTCCTTGACCCCAGGAAGGATTTGAACCTCATTTCATGGGTAGAAGGAGCTAAAGGCCCAGAGGTGTTGCAACTAGCACTCTAAAAATCAAAGCCATAATCCATCCTTCTAGATGCTCGCCTTGAGGTCCTTAGAGCCATGAAATGATTCTCGTTGAAAAAATAAATCACTTGTTATCGTGCAATTTGTGCTTGTCCCAAAGGAAAAGGATAAGGGAGGAAAATTGGCGTAACAGGAGGTTATCCTATCACTGTCACCTTAATAAGATACCTCTTTCTATTTAGGGTTAACGGCCCAGGGGAGATGTCCCCGGTGACCTGGGAGTTTGAGAAGGCAAAGGTTAAAGTGTCTATAAAAGTATCCCCTCTCACAAGTCACACTGATCAGAAAGTCCCGAGGTTTTAACCAATGAAGTAATGAAGTGCTTAGATGTACCTGCCCAGAACAAAGCAACAAGAAAACGATATCTTTTGCAAGTACAACTTGTTGTGAGTACTTCATAAAACCATGGACTTGTCAATAAAAGCAATAGTTGATGTATGATGAAGCAAACAAAAGTTTGTTGTTTCTTGTGTAAATCTAGTATATTTTTCCGAGGGAGGAGGGTGGGATTCTGCTGTGAAGACTTCTTGCTGGGATGGTTTAATCAATATGTCATCTTCTTGTTTCTTTAACAATTTGACAATCCCAACTTCTTTGTCCTTGTATTTGTCTAGGAATTGTTGATACTCTTCCTTCTTTGGCCATTGTATTTGATCAAAGTCTTCCTCTGAAATGAAAGGCAAATCATCAAGGGAAAATACAGGAAGACTTTCTTTGGTTGGCTCATGTATTTCGCTAGTTCCGATATCATCCCCTTCCCATTTGAAGAAGCCAACTCCTTTCCTTCTAAACCTTACTAAATAGTCATCTTCTTGTGTAGAAGAATAGTCATCCCAGTCCTCAAAGATGTTAGAGGCATCGCCAGGATAATCTCCCCAATTTGTGTCTCTTTCTTGCTCCAAAACGATGGGGAGGGGTCCTACCAAAGCACTATCCCTTATGTATGTTTCGTGCAAATGTAACACCTTGTTATTACCTAGTGCAATGTTGTCCTCGTGATTGCTAGGAATATTTTTGTCACCCTTTCCCTTGGTCCATGTTATCTCATTGATATTGTCTTCTTCTATCAAGGGAAGAGTGGGCCAACCTTGAAATAAGCATGGATCTACCGAGTTTCAGTCACTATGTCCATGATTACACCTTTCGATGTGTTCCATTCTCTTTGGCTTGTTATGCAAGGTGATGCAATCTTGGTCTCTGACAGGAATAGTTGCATAGGACAAGTCCATCTGTAGACTCATGCCTAAGGTAGTAGCCCATTCCCTAGATAATATCATTCCCCAAGTGTCAGGTATATCGACAACGACAACATCCATTATGATGGGGAAATTAGGGTAGTCAGCAAAGTGCACTTGAAGACCTTCCATCAAGCCACAGAACTTGATCCCCTTTGACTCAAATCTACAAACGTCAGTATAAGGCCCTGTAACTTCCAGCCCTAATTGGTTCATAACCTTCAAACTCATCATTATTGATAGATGACTCGGAATCAAGTAGGAAATTGTGAAGATATAGGTCATCTATTAGCAAGGAAATGAGAAAGGGTGTTTTGTCGAAGAAGGGATTTCCAACATTTCAAGAATCCTTTTGACCTTTTGTAAGATATAGGCCATGCTAGTGCTCAGGTTGGTCCTATCACTGCTAGGTTTGGGGAAATGTTGGGGTAGATTGCCAGCATACACCTGGGGCTCTTCAAGATTTACCCTTGAGTTCGCATTTGTTTGGCCCAAGTATTCAATCCTAGGCTTCCTCATGTCTTGATCTTCTTGGATTTGACTTGGCGTGAAGAAGGTGAATATGGAATCTAAAAAATTAGATTTCTCATGAGAAGCCTTTGGGTTATAACGTTCAAAATGGGAGTCCTTGCATGACCGGGGCTTAGGATCATCTTCTTGTCTTGCAACATTTTGTAGGTTCAAAGTGTTCAGACAAATATGTTCTCTTAGAGTATGATATTTTATTGTTTGAGGAGGTCTCATAGAAAGAGGCTTTTGGATTTGTAATAGTGACCTTTATGACTGAGTGATTCCTTCAGAGGTACCTAGATCCTTAGAGGGTTCATGTTGTTTTGAAAAATTTAAGGCATCTTTCATGTTTGAGAAACCTGTACTCCATTTCCTATGGAAAGTATTGTTTTCTACCTCTAGAATCTATGGGAGGTCATGCTCTAGTACTCCCATGCTTTCCTTATTTAGCTTCCAGATGTCATCATTGTTCAAAAAATTGACTTGATGGATGGTACTGTTGAACTTAAGATTCTCTTCAATCTAGAAGGCAACATATTGAACTTCTTCTAGGGTTGTAGGTAATCGATCCTTGAGGATAAATTGTAAAGTTCCTTCAAAGGAGTTAAGGTAATGTCGGAGAATAGCACTCTTTGGGAGAAAATTGGGCTGAAGTTTGCTAATGAGAGTGTTGAACCTATCATTGAATTCCCTACCGTCTTCGTCTGTTTGTTTGCAAACTTCAAGGTATTGAGAGTAAAAGGAGGCCATGCTTTCTTTTTTACACCATCTGTCCTTGAAAGCTCGTTCAAGATCTTCAAGGGTTTTGATGCTTCCATTGGAGAGACCATTAATCTAACCTCTGGCACTCCCGGTGAGTGAGCTTGCAAAAAGCCTCATGAAGGTGTCAGGGTGTTCTTTTCCTGATTGGTGAAATTCATATCCCTCATAAAACTTATTCCAATGTGAGTTGCCATAAGATCCTACTTCTCTCGAGAATTTAGGTATCTAGGAATCAACCTCTTTGGGGAGATCATGTAATCCTCCTTGGGTGTTAGTTAAGTCCAAAGGGCCAAAAATTTCTTTGTGAGACCATTTAGGAGGATCTATAGGGGTAATAGAAACTATGGGAGAAGAAGAAAGTGTGTATTGTCGTCTGCTACGGGTTGTCATTTGTGAAGTCGCCAGATAGTTTTCTTGAAACTATCAAAGGGATGAGGGGATCACCCTTAATGGAGTTGTCAGGGAAGCTTTGCAAAGTAAAGGATTTTTTGAGGAAAGGCTTACCGAAAAGTGTCGTCTTTGAGGAGGAATGACTCATTGTTCCCCGACAACAACACCAAAATGTTATCGCGCAATTTGTACTTGTCCCAAAGGAAAAGGCTAAGGGAGGCAAATTGGCGTAACAAGAGGTTATCCTATCACTATCACCTTAATAAGATACCTCTTTCTATTTAGGGTTGATGGCCTAGGGGAGACATCCCCGGTGACCTAGGGGTTTGAGAAGGAAAAGGTTAAAGTGTCTATTAAAGTATCCCCTCTCACAAGTCACACTGATCAGAAAGTCCCAAGGTTTTAACCAATGAAGTAATGAAGTGCTTAAATGTACATGTCCAGAACAAAGCAACAAGAAAACGATATCTTTTGCAAGTACAACTTCTTGTTAGTACTTCATAAAACCATGGACTTATCAATAAAAGCAATAGTTGATGTATGATGAAGCAAACAGAATTTTATAACAGAAATGTTTATAAGATAATAGCTTCACAATAAATGCCTTAAAAGAGCTTCAAAATGACCAAAAATAATCACTCAATAATAGCAAAGTACTAGCATTTGTCAGAAGCTAATTAGTGTATAAATCAACTTTACAATTTCTTTTAGGTGCTTTTAACGCTGCAATAGAAGGTTGTAGCTTACTTTTGTAATAGCAGCAAGTAGGTTAGCCAATTAGTCTACTCTAGGGTTAGGAGAAGTTAGTAGATAGCTTGGGGTAAAAGTTTTGAGAGTAGTTTTTATCAATCAATCAAGTGCAAGGCTTAGATCAGTGCTTTTAGGGTTAATGGAGTCTCTTTTAGCAGTGGCAATCTTGAAAGAACAAATGATAATACGAGGGCTAGAGACAAGAAGGTCAATGATTGAAGTGTTGGTAACCCAAGGCTTCAATCATTAAAACCTAGGGGGAAAATGGCCACTAGGAAGTAGGTAACCCTAAGCCCTAGCAGTTTTCCTCCTTCTTTAGCTCAAGGATGAAGTAGATGACGGCTAAATGAAGCAAATGATGCTAGGGTGTTGCAATGGCAAGGCCCTTAGCACAAAGTTTCAAGAAAAATAGGGTTTCTAGCACAATCTAGTAGGAAAAAAGTTGTTAAGGTAAGAAAAATAACATGTGCTTTAGCCTCCTAGGGTTTTAAGCTAGCAATTTCATAATCGTGGAAGAAATGCAAGATAAATACACCATAACCATTCAAATGAAGAAGAATTGCAGAAAATTTACTTACATTTAGCAAGAATCATATAGCAATAGGCCTAGTTGAAGACTTCCACCAAGAAAAATGCTAAAATACACCAAAACTACCCTCCTTCAAGAAGTGCGCACCAAATTTCAGCCAATAAACCCTAATTAGGGCACCAATTTCATACCTCACTTAAGTGTGAATGAAAGATGATGAAAAATAAGAGTGATTTTTCCCTTATTTATACAATGACAATAACCTTTAATTTACAAATTAGGTCAAAAAGGCCGACATGGCCAGTTTACATGTAATATCCAATTTTTACATAAAAATGACAATTTAAACCCTAAATCAAGTAGAATAGGTGACGTCATGCCCCTTTAGGGTGACGTTAGGCCTTTCTGGTGAAACGTTGGCCTCCAGGAGCAAAACGTTAGGCCTCCCAAGGCCTCTGGATCAAGCCATGCGTGCCACTTGGCACATAACTGCCTCCAAAGTGTCCATCAAACGCTGGTGACGTCAAGGGTCACAGAGGTGATGTCATGGGCCTTTCAAGGCCAACATCATAACAGGAGGGCAAGACACCCTTGGGTCCAGGCCTGCCAGGCTGTCTCTGGTCGAACGTCCTCCTCTCTCTCTGGTGCAAGCCTCTGACTTGTCTCTGCCCCTGGCTGGGTCTCAGCATCCATCTGGTGGGATTTTAGCCCTATGGAGGTATGAACTAGTCATCTCCCCATGTGTACCTATCTGTTTGGTGTGGCCCTACAACAACAAGAAGTACGCCCTCCATGGGCTCATAAGTCACAGGGATCATAGCAATGTCAATCACATCTAATAATCAAGTTATCTAAACATGTGCATAAAACCCCCTTTTCCTAGACAAGTGCTCAAAGACGTTATGCTATTCTATAAGCCAGGTTTGGAGAGGACGTCAGGAGGTCCTATTGGGCTAATTCTCATTGGACGTGGAATGTTTCCAAGTGAAGACAAATCCAATCCATGTAAGTGGATGAGGTGGTGCGGGATGTTTGAGCAAGGTGCAGTGATGATAAGGGAATGTATGGCTTACCTGTGGGTGCCTCTGAAGAGGGTGATATGCACCTTGTCATGGATGCAAATGTTTTCAAGCCCATTCAATGCCTTTTATCTTTTATCTTATTGCTTTTTCTTTCAAGAGACTAGTTAGGGGACACTTCCCTAGCGTGGTGACCAGTGATGACAATGTTACCCACAAGCATTTCATGGAGATGAGAAGGTTGGCTCATGATGGGACCCCCTTTCTCTTGGTTATGCCACCAAGAGCCACTACCCTGGCCTGGTGACCAGCTGAATGGTAGTGTCATACCGCTACATGCCCATGGACCTAATAGGTTGTTTCGTGATGAGACCCCCTATCCTCCAACTAGATCTTGATTTTATTATTTTATGGGTCCCTATGTTTCTTGCTGAGAAGCCTTTTATTGCTTTCTCGAGGATCCCTGGGCGAAGCATCTAAAGGTTTTGTTCTTTTGGATTTAATCTTTTTCCAACTACTTTTACCCTCTGGGCCTTTAGCCCCTTCTTCCCACAAGGTAAGGTACAACCCTTTGCTATCTTGACAAACCCAATGCCTGAACCAATGTATGGGATGGATGAGAGGGAAAAAGATGAAAAGTGATAAGTATGATGGGAATGAACAATGACCTTTCATGAACCCACCCAATGGAAACTCAAACCCTATAGGAACTAACTTGCTAGGGCATCCTATCATTCCGCCCAGGTGTGGACAAGTGGAAAGGCATAAAGTCCAAGCACACGTCAGAAGCAAAAAGAATTAAATGCACATATTCAAATGTTTTGAGAATCAAAGTGGCACATACCATGATACCCGGACTCATTACCTCATGGAGCAAGACCCGTTGTTGTTGAAGGACCAGGTCGATGGGATGGATGTTGTTGTTGCTGACAAGGTGGAGGCGCTAAAGATGAAAGATGGGCCCTCCAGGGCTAGTCTCAAGTCAATATGGCTCTCGATACTCCATGTCTAGGACCTGTGGGCCTCGAGACATAATCTCCTTAGTTATCCCTAAGCTAGGGGATAACAGGACCTTTTAAAAGAAAATAAATAAAAAGTGTCCCACTTGATGGCAGAATGCATTGTGGTGTTCTTTAATTTCCAGTGCACATAGCACTCAATGTGTTCTAACTTCAAGTGGCATTGCGGTGCTCCTTTTCTTTCCATTGCACATAGCACTCAATGTCCGGACCATAAAAAGAAAGGAAAATAAAGGGCTTGGAAAAATGTTGCATTGCAAACAAAGGGATACAGCGCACCCTCCACAAAGGCACCCATAAATGAGACAATATGAGCCCTTGATATGTCGAGAACCCCATGCCCAAGAGTACCTCCCCCAATCCACCTCATACTCATTACATGGTCTAGAGAAGGTCTTCTTGGGAAACATTCCTTCACTTGGAGATTGGCCTACCCAATAGGGCACCATGACACCCTTCCCATACCTAAATTTGGCAAAGTTTATAAGGTCTTTAAGCATTTGTTTAATTTGAAAAGGGGGGACTTAATGCACTTGTTTGGGTGGTTCTTTTATTAAATGTGGCTTACTTGTCATGATTCATATGACTTGTGGACCCTTGGAGGGCGTATTTGCTTGTCCTTGCAGGACCTTTCCTAGTGAAAGTCATTCATGAAGGGACTAAGCTACTTGAAACTTCATAGGGTCTTGAAAGCCTATTGGATGGATGTTGTGCCCCACATATTGGAGGTCAAGAATGATGAGTGTTGCACCTTGGATGACCTCTTTGGCACATGAGCAAGGCCTGGAACCATGAAGAGAGATGGCGTCACCCTCCTATGCCCAAAGGTCCCTCTTTTGCAGCATGACGTCACACAATTAGGAGGACATTTGGAATGTTTAGTGCACTTGGTGGTATTGTGGACTTGTACCCCCACTCTTTTGCTTGCTTTGGTGATGACGTAGCACCTTAGGAGCATGACGTCCTAGCCTTTGGAGGCTTACCTTCACACGTGCCACCTTGGAGAAGAGTCTTGTGGGCTTAAATGCCATTATTTTGTCATTTTTTTATCATATTGTAGCCTATGTGGGCAAAGGGTGCAAAACGATTTGCTAATTAAGCATTGTTACTTTGGTTTTGACCTAAAATTAAGGATTTAATTGTCAATGTGCACAAATATGATTTGGGTTTTCCTCTATAAATAGAGACAAGTCATTTTTCATTTGGATACAACTCACTTGTGACGGTTCTCCATCTCTAAGGAGAATTTTGGCCTCTTAATTTTCTCTTGTGCATTGTGGGGAAAGGCTTTTGTCTTTGGCATTTTGGAGCAAATCGATTTCTCTTGAGGTTTTATCTTGGATAAATGTGGACGATCTTTGGTAAAGAATAGGGTTTGGCCTCTATCTTCTTGGATTTTTTGAGTATATTTCTACAATTGTTTATCTTTGTTCAAGGATTTTAAATTTTAAACCCTAGGAGAAGTATAAAGGTGTACACCCTCCACTATAGATCTTTCAGTGTTTGTCTTGGAATTGTTCAATCTTTTATATAGGAAGTAAAAGGGCCTACACCCCTGTTGCAAAGGCTTGGCTAGGGTTGATATTCTAGGAAGTAAGAGGATTTACACCCCTAGAAGATCTCGCCCTAATTCAATTTAAATCACTAGAACATCTTGAGGAAAGGAGGATGGCTTGGTTTTGTAAGGGTTCAAAACCAAGGTTCAAATTGGCTCTCCTCTTGATTTTTTAGCTATTATTTGACTCCATTGCCTAAGGATAAGTTGTTTTAATTGCATTGAAGAATATGAATTGTTGCATTGGAATACGTGAAATAAGCTCATTTTGAAATCTTTCTAATTTGGCTTGATCTAACTCATCATAAGTTAGTCTCCCTTGTTGATGTTTTATAGCTTCGGGCATGTATTATCACATGGCCATGGTGTCAAGAATGTGAGAATCATCATTGGCACCAGATTACACTTTCGGTCCAGTGAAACGCCCTTGGATTTGAGTTAGGGCTTCATGCGCTTGGTGTGGAGATTTTTGGGCTTGTGTTGGGGCTTCACACCCACATGTGAGTAAACAAGCCTAGTTTGATGTTGAATTTGGTTAAGGGATTTCTCATTCACCCTTAAGACTTGTATAAAAGGAGATCAATGTCATTGTGACATTTCAATTCTCTTGTGGATGCTTGGTAATTTCAATCCAAGTGTGGTGACCTCAGCCTTAAAGTTTCAGCTATGCAGAGGGGCCACTAGTCCTCAACTCTATTGTTCTTTTATTGTCTTGGGCAGGTTCTTTGCAGAGAAAGGCTCGGCCAACAAGCTATAGGTAGTAGTCTCTTAAGGGAGGGATTGACCTATAGGAGAAGTTAGTCGCAGTCTAGAGGAAGGTTGTGGCTAGGGTCTTTGGTGACTCAGCCAGCTTAAAGAGGCCAGTCGCATGCCTAGAGAGGTTCAGCATGTCGAGATTAGGGTTGTGGCTGGTGTATAAGAGTTTTGGCTTGTAGGAAAGGGACCTATAGGTGTGTTGGGAGGCTTGGCTTAGTGGTTTAGGGCAACAACCAAGCGCTGAGGCTGTTGTGGAGGCTCGAAAATTAGCTACAGGTCAACTGGCAGCAGAGAAAAGGAGGCTACATCAGAGTTAAGGGTCAGGCCTGCAAGGGTGAGGACAGCCATAGTCCAGGAGCATTTGATAGCCAAGAAGAAGGACTATAACAGCAGAACTAGAGGATTGCTTGAGGGCTGGAACAGCATTAGAACAACAACTAGGTTCTAGTAGTTTAGTGACAGTCTTGAGGGTTGTCATTAGGGATAGAACAACATTGGAACAACAACTAAGTTCTAGTAGTTTAGTGACAGTCTTGAGGGCTGCCATTAGGGTTGTAACAGCCAGGTCAACAACAGACCTTGAGGACATACTTTGAACAACAAAGGAGGGCTAGAACAGCAGGTTCAAAAGGGTTGATTTAGCAGCAGTCTTGGGACACTTCTGGGCAAGTGTTAAGAGAGATTCTGAGGGTTGTTCTGAAGGACTAGAACAACAGATTGAGGGTTGTAATAGGTGTATTACAACAGTCCCTTGAAGTGGCATGTTATCCCGATTTTGTGGATAACTAAGGAGATTATGTCTCGAGGACCTCAAGCTGCAGATATGGAGTGTTGAGAGACGACATGACCAGCACTGGTGTATTTGTGTAGTGAGGTGGTAAGTTGGTCACACGAGTTCTTTCTATCAAAATCAATCAAATCAAATTGAATCGAAGGCACGTAAGTAATATCATTTGTCCACTCATTATTTTCGCCCGCCAGCTACCCTTTTGCACAGTTGGAGACCCTTCTCACCACCACAGAGGTCGCATATTTTCAGATGGCATCCACCACATCAGCTGGCCTCTAGAGGGTTGTGGGCTTTTCTCCATGAGGTAACAAGTCAGTATTATGGTGAGCATCATTTCAACATTTAAGACATTTGAGTATGTTGTATCTTACATTGCTCTAGATTTCATGATATATGCTTGGACATTATGCCTTTTGCCCTGCTTCACCCTGGTGGTTGACATTGTGCCCTAGTAAGTGGTCTTCCTTGGGGATGGGTTTGCTACTAGGAACTCCCTTGAAGAGCCATCGTACCATTCCCAACCATACTTACCATTTTCCATCACTATTTCCCCCCATTTCCTTATCTCTTGGGATTTTAGGGTGTATTGACCCAAGAAGGGGTTGTCCCTCATTCGATGGGAAGAAGGGGTTGAAGGCCCAAAGGGATTGATGTCGGGTAAAAGAAAAAATCCTATGTATGAACCTTCTAGATGCTTCTCCCAGGTATCACCCAAGAAATCAATGAAATGCTTATCTTTGAGAAAAGGGGGACCACAATAAAATATGATTAAGAATGCTTAAAAGGTTAGTTGAAGGATAGGAGGCCCCATCACAAGCCGGCCTATCATGTCCATGAATATCTAGTGGTATGACATTACCATCATCTGGCCACCAAGCCAAGGTAATGGCTCTCAGTTGCATGGTTGAGAGAAAGGGGGTCTCATCACCAGCCAACCTTCTCATTTCCACTAGGTGTTTGTGGGTGACATTGCCATTATCTGGACACCACGCCAGGGCAATGGCCTCCAACCTTTGTTTGAATTTATGAAAGAATGAAAGAATGGAAAAATAATGGACTTGGAAAAAGTGCATTACGGACGAAGGTACCACACACCCTCTACAAAGGCACCCATGAATGAGACACTACGACCTCTTGTATGTCATGAGCCATATGCCCATTGAGTCTTGACCCTAACCACTTCACCCACTTTACATGGCTTAGAGAGGGATCTCTTGGAAACTCTCCTTGACCTAGGGCAAGATCTACCCAATAGCACACCTCGTCAACCCTCCCATATTCAAGCTTGACAAGTCACATAATGTCTTTGAGCACTTAATTGTTTGACATGGTGATCTTTGATGCACATGCTTAAGTGGCTCATTTATTGATTGGATTCACTTATCATGATGTTATGACTTGAGATCCTTGGAGGGCATGCTTATTTGTCATTGCAGAACCTAGTTGGTGGATAGTTTTGGAAGAACGAGCCTAGCTTGGGCTTCCATGGGGCTTGAATCCCATAGGTGGATGCCAAGGGCCCGCATGCCAGATGAGAAAGATCAAACTTGGAAGGCCTAGATGATGACTTGGACAACATAATCTAGCCCCCACATGCCAAACATTTTGCCTAGGAGAGACAAAACGCCACTTCTAGAGGCATGACATCACCTAGGGGGGCTAGGCTTGGTGGTGAGGTGACATGCATTAGCACAAGGACGTTCTGAAGGGGCTTGAGCCTTGTTCATGAAGGAAGTGGTTTTGATGCTTGACATGTGGCTTTGGGAAGCCTTTCCACTCTCCTTAGTGCCAAAACGTCTCCTAAAGGCGTGATGCCCATATGAACTAGGGTTTTTCTTTGTGCAAAAGTGAAATTTAAATGAATTGTTTAATATTACTTGGTAAAAGGGGAAAGATTAGGGTTGTTAACCCTTAGTCTTGTGGCTTACCCTTAATTATGTGGACAAACTATCATAGTGACATTTTGTATAAATAAGAGATCATAAGATCTCATTTTAACATAACTCTCCCTCTTGTGAGAAGTACTTTGTTTGAAATTTTCACTACACTTGGAGTATTTTGCTTCTTGTGCTATGGAATAATGTTTTTATGGTTATGGTTGATGATGATGATGGCGCACTATCTCTAGGAGGTCATTCTCTTGCTTTTGTGGAGGTTTACTTTGGCATTTTAAGGCTTTTTCTTGATTGTTACTTTGTTACTATCATTTGTAATTCAAGATAAGGTCGTTTTAGCCAAGGCTAGATAGGGAGTATAAGGATATACACCCCTATCCTAGTTTCCACCACTTTATCAAGCTTTTTTGCAAGGGTTTAGTTGAGGAAGTAAGAGGATTTACATCCCTCATCTTTAGACCCTAACTAGATTACTTGCCTTGGGAAGTAAGAGGATTTACAACCCCGAGGATTTAGCAACCTTAGCTCTTTATTTTTTACCCCATTAACCCATAATTAAAGGCACTAGTCTTGCATTGGAGAACAAATTATTGCATTGGGAAACGTGATTTCTCGTCACATTTGCTTTTTGCAACTTGGATTGTGTTCCTTGTGCCTTAGGCACCTCACAGCCACTAGAGCATCCCCATCAAAGGGATACTTCTTGTTGTTGTTATAAAATTGCATCTTCAACTATTAGGGCTGCAGAAACCCTAACTCATTTACTTGAATAACTCCCTAATCAACCATTGGAATTTGCCCAAAGTTTGCACACTTACTCTTCTTGGTCTAGTACACTTTTTGCCGAAGTTTGGAGGGTTTTCAGTGGCTGGTTTTCTTGCTGTAATACATTGAATGTTATAGCCATAAGGCTGATATAATTTGTTGCAGACAAGTGTTTACAACAGCCTTATATTTTCATGCCAGAATTTTGGTCTTTTATCTAGAGTTTAGCTAGTCTTTAATTAGTCTTTCTCTTGTATCTTCTACTTGATATCTAGCATTTATTTTGTAGCTTGTGATGCCATTTTATTGCTGATATACATTGTTACTAACAGTTGTTATTAGGGACAACAAGCTTAACTTGCTTGTCCAAGTGATTATATTGCAATATATGCTTATTTTTCTTGTATCTCGGGCATGTATTTCACCATTTGCAGGTTACTCAACATACTTGGCAACCCTTGGACTTTCCCAAGACTTCATTCCAATACTTTCACACCATCTAGATTTGACCTCTAGGGATTTCATCTCCATCTTCCTCCATGTTGATGCTTGAATCTGTCAGGACCAAAACGGAAACCTCACGAGGATATAAATCCCCCTGCGTCTTTATAGAGGTGGTACTCCTCTTTAATTCAGATTTTCTTGGGACTCTAAATTATTAGAATGTGGGACTTTGCAGAAGTTCGTCGTGGTAATCAAAGAAATATAAAATAACAAGGAAAAAAATATTTTGCTCTACTTTTAAAGAAAGTTCCTGAGAAATGACCAGGAACCGCACACTTCATACATTCAACAAAAATAGATAAAATTTCCTCACATCCATCATAGTTTAAGATAAAGATTTTTTATCACAAAAAAAAAATGATCCACATGCATAAGAGAACTTTAACAGAGTGGACACATAGGCAGCTCAAATAAAGATAATGATAGATCAACCTCAAATACTTTATATTCTGAAAACAAGGTTACAAAGCACAGTCGAGATTGTTCCCAAAGTAGCGCTCTTGAAATTTCTAAAAAATATATAGTTTGTTACATATTCTTTGAAATTTAAAATGTGTTTGTCTTAAAGACTGGGATTGGGGCTCCCGCGGACCATAAAGCAAATAAATACAAGAAATAAGCTCTTAGAAGGAAGATGGTGGGTAGTAGAAGAACAACAATTTACCTAGTAAGAAGAAAAGATGAGTTATCAGTCTTCGGTTAAACCTTTCTAGTGAAAGAGGTGGAATAACTAGATGAAGAACTTGATAAAGAAAAATAAAGATGTGATTAGCATAAACTTACTATGATGGTCTCTCTCTACAATACTCATTGTTGGACCTTTGATGGAGCCTCTCTTCTCTTTTTAAGAAGAGATTTTCCAACTACTTGGGTGGTTAGGGTTTCTCCCTTCTAGAAATTCCCGTACAAATTTCTTCTTGAAACATTCCCTTTAATTAATGCCTCATTAATGAATTCAAATCATTAATACAAGTATATTGAAAGTGGGTCCCTCTCCTTTTTTAATAAAAGTTTAATTAAACTTTTATTTTTGAAATTTAATTAATTTCCCTTGAAAAGAGGATGATTGTGTTTTAATTATCTGAGAATGATAATAAGCATTTTATCCATGGAAATCATTTCACATGTGATCTTCATTGTCTTAGCTTTCCAACGATATAAAATTTGTCCAAATCCATCGCCTGGATCTCAAGATATGAGCTCGTGAAGTTGAGTTGTCACACATGCCCATTAAAAATGAAGTTGATTAATATTTTAATTTCTGAGGAAAATGTAGCAACCTTTAGTCTTTGAAAACTGTACCATCATCTTCTACGTCGAAATATCTTTCCAACGGTATAAAGTTTGCACGATTCCGACACACGGAGTTCAAGTTATGCCCTCTGCAAGATCGTGACTCAGCCACCATTAATCAAAATTCATGGACAAATATGGACCCTTGGATTAAATTTTGTCCAACCATTAATATATTGTCATGTGTCTCCAATTAATTTGCTTCCATGTGGCACTCCTCCATAGGCTTAAACATATTTCCATGTCATCCAAGGAGATTTGGGCACATGGCATAAAGTTACATGTGGGTTAAATAAAATAATGTATAAAATGGAAAAGTTAAAAGGTGAGTAATAATATAATAATAAAGTTTTATGAAAGAACATAGTTACAACTTAACGAGAACTCGTTTTTGGGGTGTCCAATTTTTTACCCCATTTTTAAAAATGGGGGGGTCCAATTTTTTACCCCGTTTTTAAAAATGGTGCTACGGATAGCACCCCCTCTCCCTTTTTAGGTGGTTTTTTGATATTTTAAAATTTTCAATCCACCACAATTTTTCCACATTTTTTTTAAATGCTTATTTTTCATCTATTTTCAATTTTTTCAATTTTTTTTTATTCAACGGTATTTTTAGTCATTTTTTCATGCTTCTTTCAATCTTAAAAATATTTTTTACGATTTACTTTTTAAAGTTACAATTTTTCATATAATTGTGTCTCCTTAATTAATTTATTGTTCCATACTTTTAAAATATAGGAGAAAACACCATTTTTAACACATTGTTTACCTTTACTTCAATACATATAAAAAAATTGTAGTTAAATAACACTATTTTTTAATATTTAACAAAAATATATAATTCATTTTTTTTATAAATTAAAAACTAAAAAAAACTTCAAAAAATAAAAGAATTGAAATTAAAAAAAATAAATAATTAAAAAGCAAATTTAGATAACAAGGGTTGCATGGAAACACAGTCCCTACCGAGTTAGCTGGGAAATACATGTTGAACAATGAAACCTAATGTAACTAAATGCACAAGTAATGAATAGTGTTTGTCAAGAGATAATAATTGACGGTTGTTTGTTATTCAAAATGTATAATGAATAGTGCGTTGAATGGAACTAAATCCTCATGGAACTAGGTACATTGTCGGTGTTAAAATATTTCGTAACAAGAAATAAAAGGACAATACCACAAAAGACCTTTAAAACAAAAGGACTTTGTGCATTGTAAGGAGGAAAAAATCTCTTTGCAATGGCAGGAGCAAGATACAAAAGCTCCATTGATATTATCACTGAAAAGACGACAATGCAACTTGCAAAATTCAAAACCTTATTCCGTAGTTTTAATGCAAATTTTAATGCAAAGCTATGTCACCAAGTTAAATTAAAGTCTCCATTATTTAGACTTAATAACAGTGATATCAGACAGTTAATAGCAGTGATGACACTTAATAAAATAACTATATCCACAGTTAAAACTAGTAAYGAGTTGGATTTAGTTCAATCACAGAGTCGAGTGATTAACATTTAAACATTTCCCTGGATTTCATATTTTCTAAGAGTGATTAACTCTTAAACATTTYCCTAGATTTAGTTCAATCACAGAGTCGAGTGATTAACCAAAAACATAATAATAAAATGTTTTAATTTTAATGTAAATCAATACAATCCTAAGAAACTCRAAGTAATGMGATGCAAAAGGCAGTCAACATGGGACTCCATGGCCTCTAATTGATTTAGAGGAAGATGCATGTRTACCACCCAAYTTCCATMTCCCAAAGAACTTTGTTGTGGCATGACATAAYCGGCTTCCCCRCCCCAAGGAAAATGGTAGCTTCCAAAATAAGGCTTGCCCCATYCATAATCAATCTCRRAGAAKGAAATTTTAACCCAGASGAAACCAAAATACYGGGACTCTTCTKTAATGCAATATCTYSTCTRCAGTAAATAGTAGCTAAGGCARGCTMTGGTCGGATCATTTCCACAAAATYGAYTAAGMTTTGAAAATKTTCCTCACTTGYAGCACTRCATATAACATCATGAATTAGCTCAGCACTYCAACTAAGTGGTTGGTTTTTAAGATYTGTGGCCTGAGCTTCCACAAAAGGYAGTGATAATACATTGCCAAAGTAATTAGATGGCATTCCCATGTTTTTTAAACGTCTACGACCATCTATTACCACACCTATGCAACAATTTATATCATCGTGCATCTCCTGACTATGGATCAATAACTTCCATAGGTAAGCAAAAAAAGAGACCAATTTGCTATATTGCTTGCCATGTCCACTTGCATTGCTTTGGAGAAGCTGAACATCTTTGACATTTAGATAATAGATCCTGCTAACTAGAGAAGGAAAAGGATCTGCTTTCTTTTATTCTTCTAAGTGCACAGAGGATAGTCTCGTATACATTTCATCAATTGCAAAGCAATAATAAGGAGGTTGTCAAGCATGTAATATGGATCGATTAAAGTTAGGTTTCAACATTTCAGTGGACTCCTTCTAAGTAAGCTTTGCCCACGATATTAAAAACATATTGGTAGAAAATGCATCAGCAATCCTATGATCAAATATGCACCCAATAATAATACCTCCGCAATTGTATTTTGTTACTTGAAAAAAAAAGAAACCAATCATTTACCATAAGAATCTCTCGAATCAAGATAAATTTGATCGAAACTTTCCTCTATTCATACATACGGTTTAATAACTATTGTTTTCTCACTATTGTGTGAAGAGGGAGATGTGGAATGGCCTAACCCTGAACTTCCATATTCCATTGAAAAAAATTGCAAATACGCGAAAGCTTACTTGGGTAGCAAATACGGAGCTATTTGAAAGCATAGGAACGAGCTTAAGAGTTACTCTTAGAAGATTTTACACTAATAGAAAATACGAAAATCCAGGGAAATGTTTAAGAGTTACCACTTACCTCCTTCATCGACCAGAACATGGGTAACGCAACCCGGAACGAGTGATAGCACCGAGCTCGAACCTTGCTAATAGACCCATCGTGGTAGGCTTCCTTGGGAAATATTATTTAACCAAAGAAAATTATAGTACATGGTTTAAAAGGAGAGTTCCTTCAAGAACTCTGTGAGAGAAAGTGATTTCCACTGTCATAAGCATAGACCGAACAAAACACAGTTCCAGACTTAAACTGAGGGAAAAAACTTCAGAGCATTGTAACAATCTCACATAGAGAAGGCCAAAACCATACACAATTTGGTGCGAATGAAAGTAATGAAACCTAGCTGGTGGTGGGAAAACTATTACTCAAAAACCAATGCTCTATCAAAGTAGTAACCAATTTAATGCATAGAGTACCTCGACATGTAACCCAATCAGCGTGTCATGCTTGAGATAGGACTAGCAGATCAGACCAACAGTTTAGAGGTATCTTAGATAGCGACATGAGGATCTTGATCGTGACAGGGTGCGTCTTTCCGGTATGTTACCTTAAATGCTTGACTCGTATCATATATTTTAGCAAGAGGGTGTCGTATAATGGAAGGTGAAACTTCCATGCAACTTCCTTTTACTTCACCTCGAAAGTGATATAATTTATTACACAGCAAAACTCGAAGTTTGGACAAGTACCTAAGGTGTTTACGATGATGAAACTTTCACGAATTTGATGTCCGCCCCGACAACATCGAATATACAGGCAGGTCCCAATCCCGCTCGTCCTTACGGATATCCGGCTACTGCGACAAACAATGCCAATTCAATTGCTTAAACGACACGTAATGAATAGGGAGTCGGTAGTACCTGGAAAACACTGGCAAATCCATTAATTGTGTAATTAATTTTATACATTGAATGACGTGAAGCCTACAATAACACTTCAAATTAGCCAATTAAATTTTAGAAAAATATGTTTTTTTGTTATTTAAAAAAATACATATATTAATTTCCTATGTTCCACATTGGATATAGCACACAAATTTAAAGTCAACAATAAACTAATACAGAGTCAAAGGGAAACTCATTGCTATAGTCCCAAGCTTTTTGCGAAGACTAATAAAAAAGATTAAAGACAAACTTAAAAAACTAAGTATGAAAAAAATATAT
>JZKD02S1677563.1:21275-36705 GCA_000966675.3 Picea glauca
AATCCAAAACTAGGCATGTGAGACTAAATAAAAGTTTGATGAAAATGCTAGTCTCTTGTTTTTAAAGTTAAGTAAGGTTTGCAGGAATGTGATCATATACACCAGGTCTATTATAAAGCTACAAATCAGATTTAGATTATGAAATTGATGAGGGATTTTGGTTGTGGTACATGTTGAGTACATGGTTGAGACAAGTAGTTGATGAGTTAGCGCACATACATGAAGTGTATAGTTGATGATGTTGGTACATATTGATGAGTCATAGTTGATCAGTAGTTGAAACATGATTGGAATATACTTGGTACATGGTTGGATGCACTTTTTTATGGTATAGGTTGATTACAGGTTGGTGCATGGTTGATGCACTTGTTTATGGTACAGGTTGATTACAGTTTGAGGTACAGGTTGATGCATGGTTCAGATTTATGGGTACAAGTTTACAGCGGTATATCTCACAGTGATAGTGTGACAGTGGTTCCATCATTCTACTTCTATTTCAGGGTGGCAGGACAGGGCAAGGATAGGTGGTTGTATCCAGAGAACATTGGGGGTTGTAGCCTCCTTCTGGTTGTACCCAGAGAATTGGGGAGTTGGAACTTCCCTCAGGTTGTTGCTTGAGAAACTAGGGGGTTGGAGCCTCCTTCCAGTTGCAGCTGGAAAACAAAGGAAGTTGGTGCTTCCAATGAATGTAATTATTCAAGACATATAAGAAAAAACATTATGTGGTTTTCTCTTGATTTGGGTTTCCACGTAAAACACCGGTGTATTGTGTATGTGTGTGATTGTTTATTTCTTACTGCTCATTATTGGATATTAATTCTACATTGATATAACATTTGAAGAAAAATGATTATAATTACGCTATTACTGATTCACCCCCCCTCTCGGTAATCCAACATGTACCTGTAATGAATAAAGGTATAAAAATAGTACACAATGTTCTTCAGTGTCTTGTCTACAATTTCTCTAAGTTTCACTTCTTGGAACCTCCCAAAAAATGAGTTATAGAAAAAATGGCATACCTTGCTGAATTTTGGCTTATTCTAGAGATCGAACTTGTAGAGCATTCCCCAGACGGAATATTTGTTGTATGGCTATGAAAATGGTACATAGAATACCACAGACTGTACTCTAACCAATACATTTGGTCTTACTAAATTTGGATCTGTTATGAAGAAGTTATGACGTTTTTACCCGAAACACCTATTTTAGACTAGCCACAAACCCCATTTTACACGGAGTGTAACTCCAAAAATACAATGTCCCATAAGATGAAATTTGTATCACAATTACTTGGATATGTTTTCTCAACGACCTCCAGATTTAGTTATCTGAATCATTGTAGAAAAAAATTTATTGCGAAAATGGTGAGATGACCTATAAATAGCATACCTTAGAAAGCATCATTAAAAGAGTTTATCCTCCCTTGAATTTTGGTCTTCTTTACTTCACCTTCCCTCTAAAATCTGCCTTAGATCTCCTTTGATTGTCTCATTCACTTGTAAATATTCAATATACTCAATGGAATACTAATGGAAGACCCTTGCTCTCTTATTTATACTTTCCAAGTAGCTTCCTCTAGAAGTATCCACTTAACCACTTAGCCACTTTGTCCACTTAACCAACTTTGTTCACTTAGCCACTTTGTCCACTAAACCAACTTTGTCTATTTAGCCACTTTGTCCACTTAACCATTTTGTCCATATAGCCACTTTGTCCACTTAACCACATTGACTACTTTATTATTTAAATAATTTCTCTTTACTCTAAACTTCTTGTTGTGACTCCTTTATTATTTAATTTATTTTATTAATGCAACAACTATACCCATGATTAACTCCTAGTTTTACCCACTTTGACTAGTCAAACTTCGTCTAGGATTTTCTAGAGTAATATGACTTCTTTAAGCTTCTAGGGGCTTCTATATAACTCGTGAGGGTTCTCCAACTTCACAAGGCCATAACTCTCTAACCGCGGGGAGTTATGTGACGTTCCACATATCACCATAAATGGCATGACATGTACTATCCATCTAGAATAGTATTACCTATAAATTCATTGATCTCCATGCCCTTATACCTAAAACAAACTTGGGTCCCTTACCCATACCTTTGTGCTACCGGACTTTCTTCAAGGGTTCACATAAATGACAACCAACCAAATTAATCAACAAGATCCCCCTTTGGCATTGATGGAAACACCCTGATGCAATATTGAAGTCATATCATTCATGCTCCCCATGTGACCATCGCTCCCCCTGGAACCATGCCTCTGTGCTCTTTCTCTTATCTTTTAACTCTCTATCCTGCATATGATAAATCTCTCCCCCTTTGTCATCAATGGAAAAAGTATCTTTCTATCTGGGGTTTCTCCCCTTAATTGAATTATCCTTGGGGATACTCCCCCTGACTGAACTCTTACTGAAACTGATCTCCCAACCTGAATTGTCCTCTTTATGGTGTCTCCTCATGTAAATCTAAGACATATAAAGATAAGAATTGAAAAGCATTCATTTTGGAGTAGAAATTACTCCGAGTCTCTAGCGAAGATACTCAAAGGCTTCCCTTGGAAGTGGTTTTATAAATATGTCTGCCACTTGTTCTTTTTTGCCCACATATTCAACTCTGATGTTCTTCTTTACAACCTGTTCTCGTAGAAAGTGATACTTGATTGGAATGTGCTTCATCTTAGAGTGCATCAATGAGTTCTTTGAGATATCAATGGTGTTTGTATTATCACAATAGATTGGAATGGACTCATCATACTCAACCTGTATATCTATCAGAGTTTGTTTCATCCATAGAACCTATGTACAACATTATGTCATTGCAATATACAATGCTTCGGTTGTAGATAAAGATACTAGTGATTTTTTCTTGTTTAGCCAAGATACTAAACACTCACCCAAGTAGAGCGTTGCTCCATTGGTGCTTCGTTGATCATCAATGCAACTTATCAAATCTTCATCTATGTAGGCAATAAGTGATATATCATTTCCTTTGGATACCATAATCCAAATTATTTTGTTCCTTTGAGATATCTGAAAATCCTCTTCATTGCTAAGACATGTGATTCCTTTGGTGTTGCTTGAAATCATGCCACCTGTCCAACTTCCTACATTACATCTGGTATGGATGTTGTCACATATAGTAAGCTACCAATCATTGACATGTATTGTCTCTGGTCTGTAGAATTTGAATCGTCATCTTTGCTCAACTTGCAACTGGTTTGCATAGGAGTGGTAATTGGTTTTCAATCTTCCATTCTGAACCTCTTTAGCATTTCTCTGATATAGTTAGTTTGAGAAATAAAAATTCCTTGGTTACTTTGACATATCTAAAGACCCATAAAGAAGGATAGTTCTTCGAGTAATGACATTTCAAATTCATTATGCATATCCTTTGCAAATTTTTGGCTTAACCTGTCATCATTACTTCCAAAAATAATATCATAAACATAAACTTCAATTAATAAAATACCATCTTGAGTTACCTTGATGTAGAGGTTGTTGTCTGCACTTCATTTTCTGAACCCTGTCTGTTGTAGATATTTATCCAATCTAGAGTACCATGCTCTAGAAGTCTGTTTTATACCATACAAGGTCTTCTTCAATTTACACACATAATCTTCATTCTTTGACAACTGAAATAGTTTTGGCTGTTCAATGTAGAGTTCTTCTTCAAGTTCCTCGTTCATAAAAGTTGATTTCACGTCCATTTGATACACTTTAATATTCTTGGAGCATGCATAAGCTAAGAGTAATCAGATTGCTTCAATTCCAGAAACTGGGGTAAATATCTCTTCAAAGTCAATTCCTTCAACTTGTGCATATCCTTTACATACCAATCTAGCTTTGTTCTTTGTAAAAAACTCACTTAGTGCCAATCACATTCTTATTCCTTGGTCTTGGAACCAATTCCCAAATGTCATTCTTCTCTATTTCATCCAATTCTTCATTCATGGCCTTATTCCATAATTCATCCTTGCTGGCCTCTTCAAAACTGTTTGGTTCAATTGTAGATAAGAGTGCTAGGTGAATTTGTTCTGGTGAACGGATTCTTCTTCTAGTCTCAACTACTGCATCTTTGTTTATGATAATCTGATCTAAAGAATGATTCTTCTATACTCGTTTTTTAGGTGTCTTTAGAGGCACTTGTTGAACTTGCTCTTCTACTTTTGTCCAATCTTCTTCATCTTCTCCTTCTACTTATTCTTCATCTTTTGCTTCTTATTCAAAAGTTGTTCCACTGATTCATTTTCTTCTTCCTTTAATTATCGTCCACCTGTTTCATCAATTGTTACATTGATGCTTTCCACAACTTTGTTCAACCTCATATTGTAACATTTGTATACTTTCCTTGTACTTGAGTAACCAATAAGTACTCCTTTGTCCACACCAGAGTCAAACTTTTTCATTCTGTCATCTTATCTTTTGATGTAGCATTTGCTTCTAAATACTTTAAAGTGCTTCACATTTGTTGGTCTTCCTTTCCAAAGCTCGTAGAGAGTTTTGTCCCTGTTGTTTCTGAGTATTACTCTATTTTGAATGTGAATTGTTGTATGCACTACATGTGTCCAAAAAATATATGTCAATTTGGAATCCATTAACATTGTTCGAGCCATTTCCTGTACTGTCCTATTATTTCTTTCAACAACTTCATTATGTTGAGGTGTCCTAGCCACGAAGAATTGTCTTTTTATTCCATGTTTGCTGCAAAAGTCCATAAATTCCTTTGAAGTGAACTCTCATCCATTATCAGATCTGAAACATTTGATTTTTGAATCCATTTCATTTTCAACCATTTCTTTGTAGACCTTGAAGTTTTCAAAAACTTCTGACTTATTCCTGAGAAAGAAAATTGCAGTCATTCTTGCATAATCATCAACTAATAACATAAAGTATTTCTCACCTTTTAAAACCTTTGTTGTAGTTGGTCCAACTAGATCAGTAAACACAATTTCCAGTGGTCTTGTCGTTGAATATTCATTTGATTTGAACCTGGTATTTGTTTGCTTTTCTTGTTGACAATGTTTGCATAAAGTGTTGGTTGGTTTCGTGATCTAGGGCATTTCTCTAACTGCTTCCTCTTTTTTGACTTTGACAAGGTGATCAAAGTTTATTTGACCCATTCTTATGTGCCATAGCCAACCTTCATCTTCCTTTCCTAGACAACATTTTTCATTTCCAATTTCACTTAATACATATATGTTGTTTGAAGTTCTTGCAGCTGTTGCAATCAATTTTCCTGAACCTTCTTTTCTTATCTTGCACTTTTGTGAATAGAAAGTAATTTTATGACCTTGGTCACACATTTGACTTACACTTAGAAGATTGTGTTTCATATCTTCTACTAGTAGAACATTTTCCGCCTTGATATTCTTGTTTCCAATTCTGACTGTGCATTTTTCAATTATTTTAGTTGAATTGTCATTTCCGAAGGAGACCGATCCATCTCTTTCCTTTCTTAATGTAAGAAACTTGTCTTTATCACATGTCATGTGTTTTGAACAGCCACTGTCAACATACCAACTATGTTTCTTACGCTTAGCTTGTAGAGCAAGTGTGCATTTTTCATTGTTATATTGATTCTGCTTTCTTATCCATGTTCTCTTATGAGGTTCATGTCTGTGATTGTTGTTGTTTTGTTGTGATTATCTAGGAGGGACTATCATTCTACAATCTTTGGCCATGTGTCCAATTTTTTTTCACTTGTACCATTCAACTTCAGTGATCAATGATTCAAACCTGTTGTAACTTCTTCTCTGTGTTTCACTAGGCCTTCTTGGATAACCATTTTGTGTATGACTTTCAAAGTTGTTTATGTTTATGCTATTAGCTTTGCAATTTATAGTTGTATGTCCAAAATTATTGCATACATAACACAAAGCAAAAAACATAGTTTGATGCCTGGGAGTTGAAGATCTTCTGAAAGGAGTTACTCTTATGAATCATTCTTCTTAGTGAGGCCTATTTGTTTATGTCGGTCATTGATTCTGAAATATAAATCTTCTCAGTGGACGAGTGTCCCTGTAATCTTCCTTGTAGGTCTTCCTATCCCCTTTCATTGTTTCTACATATATTTTTGGATATGTTTTGTGTTCTATTGTTTTGGAACTTGATCCATTTTTTGTCTGATTGTATCCAATTCTGAACTTATCATGATGAGGTTTTTGACCACTGATAATGTCATCCAAAACTTTTGAGTTGTTCTACATATTTTTCTTTTGAATATCCTTTCTCAATGTGACAATGTCTGCTTTCAAATTTTCAATGATCATGTCTCTTTCTTCTAACTGTTCTTTGAGTGATTCTTCAATTCTTTTATCTTCTTCTATTGAACCTTCAATTTCGTGATCATTTGTTCTAGTTCCTGAGTGTCTTCTTTCTTGTCTAGTTTTTCTTGTAGCTTCTTGTTTTTCTTTTTTTCTCTTCTTATAACTTCTATGGCACTCAATAATTCTTCTCGGTAGTCAACTTATGTCTCTTCGTATTATTCTTCAGTGTCTTCTTTATCAGAGTCTTCTATTGCCATGAATAGAACTGTTTTTGTCTCACTATCATTGACTTCGTCTTCATTTGATGAGGAGATGTCTTCTTTGGTGCATAAGATTTTCTTGGAAGCTTTTTGTTTTGTTCTTTTGCCTTTATATGTTTGTTTGTTATTTGAATAATCTTCATCATTCCTCTTATTTTTCTTATGAGGACATTTGTTAGCAAAATGACCAATACCATCACAATTAAAACAAATCAATGGAATCTTACATTTATATATGTCGTTGGTTCCCTTGTTCAATCTTATGACAAAATTGACCACTTCTTCATCATCTTCCAAGAAGTCATTGTTGTTGCTATGTTCTTTTTATTTTTTCTTTCCATTTTTCTATGACCTTTTGGATGCTTTGAAAGCTGCTTCTTTTAAATCTGGATTTTCCTGTTCAGTTCTCATTTCATATGCTATGAATATTCCATGTAGTTCATTCATGCTTATTGAATCTAGATCTGATATTTATTCTAGTGTTGATATCCTAGGATCAAATATCATAGGAAGAGATCTTAGTACCTTTTGAACAATTACAAATTCTTTAATTTCTTATCTCAATCCTATGATTGCATTCAATGTTTCACTGACTCGTAAGAAGTAAGATGCAATATTCTCATCTTCCTTCATCTTTTGTTGTTTGAATTGACCTTTATAAGTTTGAAGCTTTGTTTCTTTGACATTTGAATCTTCTTCATAAATATTTTGAAGTTTGTCTCAAATCTCTTTAGCGGATTTACAATGTATAACTTTGGTATACACTGATTCACCAAGACCATTCAGAAGTGCATTTGTGTCTTTGGAATTATTTAGACTGGGTTTTATTTCTCTTTCATTTGTTGGCAGAACTGTTGGTTCTTTGTATCCATCTACAATTGATCGCCAAATTTCAAATCCATGTGCATGTATATATGTTTTCATCCTTCTGCTCCAAAATGCATACTTTTGTCCATCAAACTGTGGTATTTCATTTTTATGCATGTTGTTTCTCTCCATGATCTACCTTTCAGTGGTTAAACTGATTCCTGAAGGAACCTTCTCTGATACCAATTTTTGGATTATTGAGAGGTGGGGTGAATCAGTAATAGAGAAATCTAATCATTTTTAACCATAATATGCAAGTGTTATACTTATTTATGATCAATGTAGAATTATCATTCAATAGTTGCATAGTAAATAAACAATGAACAAATTAGCAATCATACACATACACAGTACACCAATTTTTTTACGTGGAAACTCAAAGCAGGAGAAAACCACGGAATTTTTTTACTTATATGTCTTTAAGAATTACATTCATTGGAAGCACTGACTTCCTTTGTTTTCGAACTGCAACTGGAAGGAGGCTCCAACCCCCTAGTTTCTCAGTATACAACCTAAGGGAAGCTTCAACTCCTCAATTATCTAGCTACAACCAGAAGGAAGCTACAACCAGAAGGAGGCTACAGCCCCCTATGTTCTCCTGCTACAATCAGGAGGTGGATACAACCACCTATTATTGTCCCGTCCAACCGCCCTGAAACATAAATGTCAAATGTAGACAATATGTCACTTTCACTGAATCAACCACTCCCACTTTCAACCTATACCAATCAACCTGCACCAAACAACATGTACCAATAGCCCGAACCATGCATCAAATTGTACCTCAAACTCAACAATAAGCCCTCATCAATTTCATCCTTCAAATATGATTTATAAATCTGTAACATACCTGGTGTATATGATCACATACCTGCAAACCTTCCTTAACAAGAGACTAGCATTTTCATCAAATTTTACTTTAGTCTCACATGACTAGTTTTGGATTAGTCAACAACTCTAACTTGCAATAATCATAACTATGTACTTATAATGAATAAAATTCTAAAAATAGTACACAATGTTCTTCAGTGTCTTGTTTGCAATTTCTTCAGGTTTCACTTCTTGGAACCTTCCAGAAAATGAGTTATAGAAAAAATGGCATACCTTGCTAAATTTTGGCTTATTCTAGAGATCGAACGTGTATAGAGTGCCCCGCATGGAATATTTTTTGTATGGATCTAAAAAATGATACATAGAATACTACAAACTGTGCTCTAACCAATACATTTGGTCTTACTGAATTTGGATCTATTATGAAGAAGTTATGACGTTTTTACCCGAAACACTTGTTTTAGACTAGTTTCAAGACTAGCCACAAACCCTATTTTCCACGGAGTGTAACTCCCAAAATACAACGACCCACAAGATGAAATTTTTATCACAATTACTTGGATATATTTTATCAACGGCCTCTAGATTTCGTTGTCTGAATCATTGTAGAAAAAAAATTATTGCGAAAATAGTGAGATGACATGTAAATAACATACCTTAGAAAGCATCATCAAAAGAATTTATCCTCCCTTGAATTTCGGCCTTCTTTACTTCACCTTCCCTATTAAACTCGCCTTAGATATCATTTTTTTACCTCGGTCACTTCTAGATATTCAATATGTTCAATGGAATACTAATGGGAGACCCTTTCTCTCTTATTTATACTTTCCAAGTAGCTTCCTCTAAAAGTATCCACTTAACCACTTTGTCCACTTAACCAACTTTGTTCACTTAGCCACTTTTTCCACTAAACCAACTTTGTCCACTTAACCATTTTTTCCATTTATCCACTTTTTCCACTTAACCACTTTAACTACTTTATTATTTAAAAAAATTCTCTTTACTCAAAACTGCTTGTTGCAACTCCTTTATTATTTAATTTATTTTCTTAATGCAACAACTATACCTATGATTAACTCATGTTTTTACCCACTTTGACTAGTCAAACTTCTTCTAGGAATTTCTAGAGTAATTTGACTTGTTTGACCTTCTAGGGGCTTCTAGATAACTCATGAGGGTTCTCAAACTTCCCAAGGCCATAACTCTCTAACCGTGAGGAGTTATGTGACGTTCCACATATCACCCGAAAGGGAATGACATGTACTATCCATATAGAATAGTCTTACATGTAAATTCATTGATATTCATTCCCTTATACCTCAAACAAACTTGGGTCCCTTACCCATACCTTTGTGCTACCAGACTTTCTTCAAGGGTTGACATCAATAACAACCAACCCAATTAATCAACATGACAGAGGAACATAACCCATCTATTTTCTTGCAAACAAGGACGATTATTTCATGGGCTTTGGTTTAGAGAAATTGATCCAGCAACTCTCTAAGAATTATAGGTCTGGCCCTCCCCCTGCCTCGAGAGCCCCTATGAACCCGATTCTGACAATTAAGATAAACTCTAAAGCTATTGAAGTTATTTTGTAAACTCTAAAGTTGTTGAAGCTGTTGGGTCAACGACTCAAAAATGATAGCTTTTTCATCACAAGATTTCTTGGTCGTGTCATTCAACTCCTTTCCCATGTTTTTGTTATTTCTCTCTTGAAAGAGAAATTATTGTATTGTTTTGTGGTTTTTTCTATAGAATTGTTTAGAAATTCATTCAGAGATTAGTTTTGTTTTGGTTTTCTTCAGTTGCCTAAAAAATACAATTTCCAAACATTAGGGAAAGAGTCACATAAATTCTTCTCTCATTGTTACAAACAACTTTTCTGAGTTGAAGTAAATGTGTAAAATCATTTGTATGTAAACCTCGTATGACTCAACATATATCATGTGAATGGCTTACAAAAACCCAAATTTCAACGACTCACACAGTCAACCCATATTTCATTTTGCTCATATTCAGAAGTTAAGATTTATCATTTACTTCACACGCAGATAATAAAATGAAAATGAAATTAAACATGCATCTAATAAAATCGAACAACTAAGAATGAATGGTAAATGGATTTTACAAATATGGGAAAATGATTGAGTAAAAGCACCAGGGACGGGGGCAACCCATGTAGAATCCATTCAGGTGATATCTTGATAGCTTGGCTCTGAACTTATCGTGGAAGAAAATGTTCTCAGTTTTTACATGGGCATGCTCCAACTCTTCCTGGGATCTCTTATGAGCTTTAGGGTACAACCCCAGTTTTGACATGATACAGTTCGTAAGAAGAGTCATTGTATCTCCCTCCACGCACTATTCATGCAATCACGAATATGAAAAGTGGCTCATCTTTTAATAAATTATTAACTTCTATTCATTTTGTTCAAAAAAATACAATTCATAAAGTAAAGTAAACAATTAAAATGTTAATTATAAACTTTCATTTGTTTTTAGCGTATGTGCATACTTCTTAACAAAGGCTATGAATTTGTTTGTGTTTTCGCATTATACATCACACAATACTTCGTGAAGCCAAAAGATGACCAGGAATTAGGTGGTGACGAGATCCTAAGAGGCTATAAATGTGTGTTGAACTCGAAGGTCACAGAAGAATCATTGGTAAATATCATAATTCATAAGTATATACTATCGTCTACTATCATGTAAGTTTGGTTATTCGTTTTTCTTTCAAAAAGAACATTTAATTTTGCAGATGAATTTCACTAGATGGGAACCACCCCATGGATGTTTCTTCTTCATATATCCATGGAATCTTTATGTAAAAGTTGGAAAAACAACATGATATTGTGCCCATTGTGTGGAGGCTTTAAATGGACTTTTAAACTCTGAGATTCAGGTATTTGTGGAAACCCGGGTATTCTACTCTTGCATTGTATACTATAATGATAGTTGGTGATAATGTGACATAAGAATTGGTGATAACATTGTATGGTTAAGCTCCACTTGATGTCAGATAAATTTTTAAAACGCCATGCATGGACATCAGTAAAGAGTCTGTAGATATTTTGCGTGAAGTGGAAGAGAGCATAAGGATGACGAAAAAAATTACAAATTCCCATTTAATAATGGATCGGTTAACAACAGTGGTGGAGAATGTGCAAAATTATTTGAGAGAACAGATTGAGCTTTTCTTCGATACTAAGAGGTGGAAAATTGCAAAGGAGAAGCCCTTGAGGACCCCACCAAATTCCCACAAAATTTTAACTATAATAGACAAATTGCATGCATCCTCAACACCAAACCCAGAAAAATAGGCAGGTGAACTAAATACAACATCATCGTGAACTATTCTCGAGGGGATGATACACAAAGCTATGTCAAGAGATCAAGCTAGCAACATGTGTGAAATGAAACGAAACAATTTTTTATTTATGGAGGTCCTTCTGCTTACTAGCTTTTCTACTCTTCTAATAGAAATATTGGCAAGGTTAGAGAGGGTAATTATGCCAGTAGAATCTCTTGGAGAAAAGGCCAACTTTGAAAACATGGAGCAAGTAAAAGTATCCCCACCTTCAACATATTTACAAACAAGTAGGGTTGTATCTTCAAGGAAACAAATAGTATGAGTCTCTTTATCCCCAACAATATCATCTGCTACAACACTTCCAACCACAACTAGTACAAATGATATGTCTGCAACTGGTTGCATCACTTATTGAAATTAACTCCAACAATTCATGTTCAAAGGCGAAAATTGATCAAAGTCCCTTGAGAGGCAGGGAATAAATATAATATGATCTTTGAGCAAAAGATATTTGCAGCAAAGTTACTCTTCACACAACTTCTTTGATGTAAGTGTTTCTTCCTTAGTTATTCACCTATGTCAATGAAAGATATCTAGAGTTGTGATTATTTACTGCAACAACTAGACTCTCTACTGCAACTACTATAACTAAGGTTGCACAATATGATACTAAGGTTGAATAACATTATGTCAATGAAAAATATCTACAGTCGTGACTCTCTACTGTAACAACTATAACTAAGGCTGCACAATATGATACTCTGGTAGAATAACACTTTAAAGAGACAAATGTGTTTCGAGCTACTAGAATACTCATGCAAGCTATTATGTAACTATTGATTTGAACAATAGGACACAAATTTGTCACGAAAGTGCATTTTATATATATATTCCACCTATGTCATCGAGCATTAATTTTATAATGAGCATTTATATCATAATGTATTAATTTTATAATGAACATTTATATCGTAATGTAAGTTCGATAATGGTGAAAAAGTTGCATAATTCTCTCCTCAAACTGAGGTTATATTGTTCTTGTTTAAGGTCTATCTCTTGGAATCAGTGTTAATTATAATGTGTGAATAAAAGATCTCAAATCTTGCACCATAAGTCACTATGCGTATTTCAATGACTAGACATATGAAACTATGCTTATTTCAACGACTCGACATATGAACTAGGCAGGGACTAGCTACTTGACAACTGTTTCTCTTATTTAGTTTTGAAATGGAAACGCATTTGAAACATTTGAATGGAAAAATGCATAAACTAAATCCCATTTTAGAGTTTTGAAATGGAAACATTTTGAAACATTTGAATGGAAAAATACATAATAGTAGATTTTATTTTTAAAAATGCTTCAAATACGGTTATATTCAAACATTTATATGATTTTTTAATGTTTAAATAATATTTAATTATACTATTTTAATTTTTAATTAGAATTGTTTAATGTTTAAATAATATTCAAACATTTAAATAATTTTTTGGGTCTTTTCTTTTACGTTTCTTAATGATGAATATAAAAGTAGATTTTAATGTTTAATTACACTATTTAAATGTCCAAATAATATTTAAACATTTAGATAATTTGTGGGGGTCTTTTATTTTATTGTGGTCTTTTTATTTTATGTTCCCTTATGATAGATATAAAAGTAGATATTATATTTTAAAAATATAATATCTTTAATGTAAGAATAACAATTTAATATGTGTCCCAAGGATGGGGTGCTAGTTGGAGACAGGTGTCCAAGTGGAGGGGACAGCGTTTGTCAGCACAGTACCAGCCATGTCATTGGCACATGCACCTCCCCTCCTTCCACACTATGAAAATGCACAGCCCTCACTCCAACCAAAGCGTCATTTAAGAATATATTAAAGAATATTTCAATTTCAAACATTTATAATTTAAATAATGTCCAATATAATTAAATTACATAACACTTTTTTTTAATGTTACATCTAAAGATATATCAATTTCAAACATTTACATTTTAAATAATGTTCAATATAATTGAATTAAATAATACAATTTTTAATGTTTTTTTGCGTAAATTAGCAGGTTCTTATATTAATATCATACAAAAAAAATAGTACAATCATGTTTTCCTATGGCTTGCCACTATAGAAACCAGGCCACTACAAGTCATAAAATAGTCACAGTTTAATCTCAAAAAAAGGTTATATAACCTTTAAATTTTAAAGATATACCAACTTAAGCAATGCATAAGATATACTAGGAAATAACAAGAAAACATGATGAAAGAGTAACATTCTTAAAGTGAGAATAAAACTAGACAGGGCCAATTTAGTCTAGTGGGCCTGCAAAGTTGGGTGATTGTGGCACCTCTTTCTAACCACCTTTGGAAGGCAAGGGGTCTTCTTCAATTAGGTTTGTGTTGGAGGGAGTGACCTATGATCCTAAAGTTCCTTCAGGAGCTATTATGTTATCATTCTCACTAGCCTAGGCCGGTTGGAAACTATGATGTTAATGTTGAAGACTCTTTGAAATTCGCTTTGAATTTACTATCCATTAAATCCAACTTGTGGAGAATGGAATGTTGATGGATGACTCTTTCCTTCACAACTTGGGTGGTGAAATCTTTATTGAGCTACTAAAGATCTGTCATCCTAACAAGTTTTCTCTTTGGTTCTAAACAAGCCCAAATCAAGGGTCCAACCCTTGTATTCTTCCTCAATTTGTTCTTTGGTTATCATTTTCCTCTTTTTCTTAACTGGATTTTTCAGGTGTGTCATCTCTTCCTTGATCGCATGAGAGAATCTAGAATGGAAATCATTGGTTTCCTTCATAACATCCATTTTGGCTCTGGTTTCGACCTTCTGCAAGACCCTCTTTTGCTAGATTTTGAGTCTAGTTCAGTGTTCAACCTAGCCATACTCCCAAACCAACCGAAGATGAAGTTTGCAGGTTGCAAGTGAGGCCAATGGCTAAGATGGAAACTAACAAGGACAGCAAGAGTAGGAGATGGAAACGAAATGATGTAGTGATGAATTGAGGACGAAATTTGATATTGAGTCGATGTGATGAGGCTCAATACCAAAATCCACTAACTGATGGAGGTAACCCAAATTAGCTTAATGGAATGCTCAATTTTCAAACTAAGAGTCAAATAAATAGAACTAGCGATTGTTGAACAAAGAAAGAGAGGAAATGTGATGACATATCTAACCAAGAGAAATAGATATGCAATGTCGAAACTAGGTCTTAGGAAAGATATTACGTCGTCATTGAATGTCTAAGTTGCATGAGTATCCATGAGTGTTGGACCTTCCCAAACTTTCAGGAACTAAAATAACTAGGTGTCTATTGCTTCCATGATGGCACATAACTCCAATCGTTTCACCAACTCAATTGCATATTTGTAAAGCGAAAGCGATTGTTCGGGCATGAATGCCCTCATCCTGCTCCTTCCCTCATATTTGCAATATGTCATGTACATCAATGCGCAAGCCATCATCCACCTAGCTCATGTGAAGTCCAGTGGCTCTAACATATGGCACCCCATCTAGGTGTATAATTTTTTATGTTACATCAAAGAATATTTCAAATATTTATAACACATCCACGAATAAACATTTATAACACATCAAATAATATAAACATTTATATCACATCAAAGAATAAACAATTATAACACAACAAATAATAGAACCATTTATATTGCGTCAAAGAATAATAATATTACATCAAAGAACACAATTTAACATGTTTACAATTTTTTAATGTCCTATATTCAATATAGTTAAACTCATTCAAATAATCTTCAATATAATTGAACATTGTTTACAATTCAAATAATGTTCTATTTAATTGTTCAATTCAAATAATGTTCTATGTTCAATATAATTGAACACA
>JZKD02S1677563.1:36755-56696 GCA_000966675.3 Picea glauca
TTGAAAATCGCTTTGAATTTACTATCCATTAAATCCAACTTGTGGAGAATGGAATGTTGATGGATGACTCTTTCCTTCGCAACTTGGGTGGTGAAAGATTTATTGAGCTAGTAAAGATCTGTCATCCTGACAAGTTTTTTCTTTGGTTCTAAACAAGCCCAAATCAGGGGTCCAACCCGTGTATTCTTCCTCAATTTGTTCTTTGGTTATCATTTTCCTCTTTTTCTTAACTAGATTTTTCAGGTGTGTCATCTCTTCCTTGATCGCATGAGAGAATCTAGAATGGAAATCATTGGTTGCCTTCATGGCATCCATTTTGGCTCTGGTTTTGACCTTCTGCAAGACCCTCTTTTGCTAGATTTTGAGTCTAGTTCAGTGTTCAACATAGCCATACTCCCAAACCAATCGAAGATGAAGTTTTCAGGTTACAGGTGAGGCCAATGGCTAAGATGGCAACTAACAAGGACAGCAAGAGTAGGAAATGGAAATGAAATGATGTAGTGACGAATTGAGGACGAAATTTGATATTGATTCGATGTGATGAGGCTCAACACCAAAATCCACTAACTGTTGGAGGTAACCCAAATTAGCTTAATGAAATGCTCAATTTTCAAACTAAGAATCAAATAAATAGAACTGGTGATTGTTGAACAAAGAAAGAGAGGAAATGTGATGACATATCTAACCAAGAGAAATAGATATGCAATGTCGAAACTAGGTCTTAGGAAAGATATTACGTCGACATTGAATGTCTAAGTTGCATGAGTATCCACGAGTGTTGGACCTTCCCAAACTTTCAGGAACTAGAATAACTAGGTGCTTATTGTTTCCATGATGGCACATAACTCCAATCATTTCACCAACTCAATTGCATATTTGTAAAACAGAAGGGATTGTTCGGGCATGAATGCCCTCATCCTGCTCCTTCCCTCATATTTGCAATATGTCATGTACATCAATGTGCAAGCCATCATCCACCTAGCTCATGTGAAGGCCAGTGGCTCTAACATATGGCACCCCATCTAGGTGTATAATTTTTTATGTTACATCAAAGAATATTTCAAATATTTATAACACATCCACGAATAAAAATTTATAACACATCAAAGAATATAAACATTTATATCACATCAAAGAATAAACAATTATAACACAACAAATAATAGAACCATTTATATTGCGTCAAAAAATAATAATGTTACATCAAAGAACACAATTTAACATGTTTACAATTTTTTAATGTCCTATATTCAATACAGTTAAACTCATTCAAATAATCTTCAATATAATTGAACATTGTTTACAATTCAAATAATGTTCTATTTAATTGTTCAATTCAAATAATGTTCTATGTTCAATATAATTGAACACATTTATAATTTGTTTATGTTCTAAATTCAATATAATTGAACACTTTTACAATTCAAATAATGTTTGATATTCAAATGTTTATAATTAGAATCATATCAGTAAAAACGAAATGTACATTTCAAAATGTTTACAATTCAAATCATATTCAATTTTAAACATTCACAATCAAATAATGTTCAATATAATTGAATTAAAAAAAAAAAAAAAAAAAAACATTTTTTTAATGTTACATTAAAGACTATTTCAATTTCAAATGTTTACAATTTAAATAATGTTCAATATAACTTAATTAAAAAACACAATTTTATAATATTACAACAAAAAATATATCTAAAAATATCTCAATTTCAAAGATTTACAATTCAAATAATGTTCAATATAATTGAATCAAAGAACTCATTACTTTTAATGTTACATCAAACAATATTTCAATTTCAAACATTTACAATTTAAATAATGTTCAATATAATTGAAATAAAGAATACAATTTATTAATGTTACATTAAATAATATTTCAAACATTTATAACACATCCACGAATAAACATTTATAATACATCAAAGAATATAAGAATATAATTTTGTATCATCTCGAAAAATTCCAATTTAATACAAAGAGAAATTTTTCATTTGGAAAAAAAGAATATAAACATTTCTATCACATCAAATAATAAACATTTATAACACATCAAAGAATAGAAAGAGTTGTATCACATCAAAGAATAGCAATAATGTTACATCAAAAAATGTTTCAAATGTTTATATCACATCAAAGAATATTATGACTTCCCTAATCACACCAAATCACTGACAATATCAAGGAATAGAAACATTTACATCACACCAAAGAATAATAATGGTACATCAAAGAATATTTCAAATATTCATATCACATCAAAAAATATTACCAGCTCCCTAATCACACCAAATCACTTGCAAGATCAAAGAATAAAAACAAGTATATCACATCCAATAATAAACATTTATAAAATATCAAAGAATAGAAAAAAATATTCATTTTAATATTACATCAAACAATATTTCAATTTCAAACATTTACAATTTAAATAATGTTCAATATAATTGAAATAAAGAATAAAATTTATTAATGTTATATTAAAGAATATTTCAAACATTTATAGCACATCCACTAATAAACATTTATAACATATCAAAGAATATAAACATTTCTATCACATCAAATCATAAAAATGTATAACACAACAAATAATAGAAAGAGTTATATCACATCAAAGAATAGCAATAATGTTACATCAAAAAATGTTTTAAATGTTGATATCACATCAAAAAATATTATGACTTCCATTATCACACCAAGATCAAGGAATAGAAACATTTACATCGCACCAAAGAATAATAATGGTACATCAAAGAATATTTTAAATATTCATATCACTTAAAAAAAATTATTATCGGTCCCTAATCACACCAAATCACTTGCAAGATCAAAGAATAAAAACATTTATATCACGTCCAATAATAAACATTTATAAAACATCAAATAATAGAAACATTTATATATGTTATTTTTACTGTTACATCAAACAATATTTCAATTTCAAACATTTACAATTTAAATAATGTTCAATATAATTGAAATAAAGAATACAATTTATTAATGTTACATTAAAGAATATTTCAAACATTTATAGCACATCCACGAATAAATATTTATAACACATCAAAGAATATAAACATTTATATCACATCAAATAATAAACATTTATAACACATCAAATAAATAATAGAAAGAATTATATCACATCAAAGAATAGCAATAATGTTACATCAAAAAATGTTTCAAATGTTTATATCACATCAAAGAATATTATAACTTTCCTAATCACACCAGCAAGATCAAAGAATAGAAACATTTACATCACATCAAAGAATAATAATGGTACATCAAAAAATATTTCAAATATTCATATCACGTCACAAAATATTATCAGTTTCCTAATCACATCAAATCACTTGCAAAATCAAAAAATAAAAACATTTATAACACTTTCAATAATAAACATTTATAAAAGATCAAATAATAAAAACATTTATATCACATCAAAAAATAATAATGTTAAAATAATAATGTTACATTAAAGAATGTTTCAATTTTATATCACATCAAAGAATATTATAATTTCCATAATCACACCAAATCACTTGCAAGATCAAGCCCTTCAAACAAACCTTCAAAAACATGTAAATTCACTTGCTTTGTAAAGAAATAAATCTTAATGAAAACAAATACTTTATCTTTCACCACCTTGTAATTGTGGGATCTCGAGATTGAAGATTTTTAAAAAATTAAATGGTTGTATGATATTTCTTTTGCAAAATTGTTTTTTCGTGCATGAAACATGGATTAAAAACCATCAAATGTCCAAATCTTGTTGGGTTGAATCCAAAGATGTAATCTACTTGGCCTGAAGTAGTGTGAAGAAACGAAGAAATATTTATTTCTCTATATGGACCACTAGATTATATTTCAACCCATCAATGAGAGCAAACTCTAAGCACCTTGTGGTAATGTATAGATTATATTTCAAATTTAACGACCTTTATGTATTTTGAATTAAAATTTCCATCTTAAGTAAGGAACGTTTCTTTTGTTTTATTTGAGTAATTAATTGTATTGTTTTTTTTATAGTGGAATCATTCATGCAAATTACAAAGTTAGTTTTATATATATGAGAAAATTATAGAAATACCAAAAATAGAGAAATATAAATACCAAAAAACAAAATTAGGAAAAGTAGAAACCTTGCGACTCTATAATATAAAAACTTTGTTTTCTTTATGGGTTTTCATTTTGTCAGTTGCATGTTGTGCACAAGAGGAGAAGAGATGAAAGACACAAGAGGAGAAGAGATGAAAGAATTCATTCTCAACCTCCCACCTTCCAAAGGTTGAGAAACCCTCATCATTTCTTTATGGGTTCTCATTTGCACGTTGTGTGTAAGAGAAGAGATGAGAGATTCATTCTCAACCACCCTCCTTCCAAGGGTTGAGAAATCCTTATCACGGAGTACACATAGATATGTGTTACAATAAGTTTATGATGTCATTTTGTAAATTATGTGCATGTTGCTAATAGATGATTTTTTTTCTTCTTTAAAAGAAAATGTATTATTTCATCTATTTAGGGTCCTTGGAGTGTTTCTATTTGGGCATTTACATAAGAGAAGTATGGTTTCCCAAAGGGATTCACCTTATTTTTTGGTATATCAAGTGTTATAGTGATTTGTTGACTATAATTTGATTTCCTATTATATGCTCCATACTTGGCATGTGTGAGTGATAGAAAGGCTCAAAAACAATTGGCATTAACATGATAATAGTTAGCTTTTGGGGTTACTCCATAATGTTTTCACCAAGCGCTAGTCCCTTGGCAATGTGTCATGGACATATGGATGGCTTACTTTGGGTGGATGGTTGACCTTGGTTAGAAAGCTAGCATGGCACCCTCACCTAGGAGGTTGTTGTCCTAATCAGTGTGATGACTATCCGATTGGCTGCAAACAATGGGTGAGTTAATGCCTTGATTAGGAGAGGTACCTACCTAGGAGGAGGAGAGTTAGGAACTTGGAGAAGATCACTTGAACCTAGGGCCTTGGGACAATGTGATATACACCTTGGGGGTTGGACGCTTGACTTGAGGATGCTTGGGTTTAGGAGCATACTTCATGGAGGTTCGTTGAGAACCTAAAAACATCGAGGAGCATTGGAGGATGGTAATCATATTGACACACCTAAAAGGACATGTGGCACACAATTAGAGGTGGAGTTCCTTTCATGAGAACACTTCTATATGTAGAAAGTTTTGGTTTTAGGACAATTAATGCAACTTGAGAATTCCACCTTTGTACTATAAGTATATCGGATCTAGTCCCCACGAATTTTCATCTTGAGGGTTAGTATGAAATATAATAAAACAACAGCAAGAAACAAATAATGTTTCACTTCTAACCAACACCAAACCATGAGGCAATTCAAAAGAAAAGATATCAAACTTATGCCAACAAGTTTCAACAATCTTATCATCCATAAACCAAAACCAAAAATCACTTTAGGATAACAATAATTATAGCAGAAAATTATGTCCTATTGTCTTCAATATCAATGTTGAACCCTTAACGATTTCAGTCTCAACCTATCTCAAATCAAAGAGACATACAAGTGTTGGAAATTACCAAACCATGAAGACAATGAAAAATAAAAATCAAATTTGCAGTAAAACAAGTTTGGACATCTGAAAACTTCATATATGCATATAATAGATAAAGTTCGAGTACATGCTCTAACCTTAATATATGCTAGTACAACCCTCCAAGCTCCCAAAAACACTATCTAGGGAAAAATGTAACATCCCCACTATAATCCCCATTTTAATTAATGCATAATGTAGATAAGAATATAGTTGTGGCCAAGCTATGTAATTGTGAAATGTATTTTCTGAAATGTAAATCAATATAATGAAACACCAATTGTTGGGAATAGACAGAGATGGGAGCTAATTAATCCACAAGAGAGGGGAATGCCTAAAGAGTGTCCAAGAGGGGTTCAAATGGGAAATAATTTATGGGTATTAATTCAAACCCACATTTCTTAATTTTATTATCATTTGGGGAAAACTTCTAATTTCTAGTTGGGTGTATGAGAGCCTGGTCATTGAATATCTGTCATAGGGTGGGTGTGAGAATCAGATCCTATAGTTATTGGAAATCATGGGGAAGAATCAATCAACATTAGGCAGAGTGAGCGGTCAATTGTCTTGGGGAAAGAGATGAAATTTGTATGGGTAGTAACAACAGTTTTAGACAATCAAGTTTTAGAAAAACAACAAGAGAAAACAGAACAAAAAAAAAGAGCTTGGGAGCTGAAACAACAAGGCTAAGCGAATTATGGATCATGTTGGAGAGTTTTTGGAGCTGGAAATTGAAGAGCTAGGTTGGCAGGCCTGAAGAGTGAACTCTTGGGTGATTTGCACTATATCAGCAAGTGGTTGATGTTGTTTTTGTTGGTGTTTTTCCTAGCAGTGAATTCACTTAAGTTACTAGCAGAGAGATTCCTCGCTACCTGTGCCAGAGAGACCCTGATAAATTAATGGGACACCCTATGGACTAAGAGCAGTGATGGGGTACATTCCTTGGGTTGGGCAGGTCAAGAGGAAGAGAGATGGAGGAAATCCAGGATAGTTGTAGGATACAACCAGTGGGTTGTGTGATACTGAGTTGTGAGGGGACTGTGAGAGGCACCCTTCTTTTTTGGATTCCTAGCCCCAACTCGGGGGTGATTTGTTGTTGAGATTTGGAATAGCAGGTCTATGGTTGGGTGGAACGTCCTACCCAAGCAATTGGTTGCACAAACGTTTTATAAAAGATAAGTGTTTATTTATTTTGCTAAATTATTTATGAGTTCATGGATGTGCATTTACTCTGTGAATGAGAATGGATTTTATCTTCTTTTTTTATAGATGTTTTATCAATTGCATAGGCACTTGTTAGAATGTTGTAGTTGCATATAATTATGGGTATGAGTAACTTAGTTGAAAAATGTGTTTTAATCATATTTGGTAAGCTACAGGATTCAATTAGCAAGATAAAATTTCGTGTTGTATGTGTTTTTCTGCGTAGTAATGTTCCTTGGTTAAGCTAGGGGGCATTACAGAATGGTATCAAAGCTCAAGGTTCAACACTAAGTTTGTATGGGCTAGGAACCAGCATGAATTGAGCATATTCGTGGTTGCATATTTCGTCTTGTGATGGATTTGGGGGAAAATTGGTGAACAGAAGTAAAATCCCTCAAATTATGAGCATATTTTCGAGTTTCAGTCCTTCAGAGAAACCAATGAAAGTAATTCATGGCGTCAAGTTATAGGTTGCAGAGTCAAATTCAGCCATGGAAATTGATTTCCTGTGTATTTCATGGTAGACGTGAAGTTTAGAAATCGACGGCCTAGATTAATTTGACCTGGAAAATAAACGGTCCTAATGGTGACATCTGTCTCACCAGAGGAGGGGGCAATGGATGTGAGTTTCTAGGTGGAGGATGGAAGCCTTATGGCCTTGATTTTAACCTAGACCATAGGATCTGGACATTGTTAGATCCTAACCGTTCATCGGAGGGTGTTGGTCATCCTAAAATATTCGATGTGCTTGTTTCACCATAGACAATATCACAATATTGACACCCAACCATAGGCAGGAAACCACCCCCGAGGACTTTAACCTTTACTAGATAGAATGATTGTGGAAGTAACACTAGAACCAACAGATAACCAAGAGAGCGCATCTTTATCCAAAGATAGTGCACCGAACAGAAAGTCCCAAAACCACATAACAAGAACAATACTCAATTGTAGCAGTTGCAGTTGCACTTACCAAGAATACCACCAAGAATGTCACCAAGAATACCACTAATAGATACTGGAAGATAAGGCACATATCTAGGCTAGATAGCGCTAGAGAGAGAAATCAAGAATCACCCCAGAAGATCCACCTTCCATTCTTGTAGTTGCAGCTCCAAACTTGCGTTATACTTGAGAGAGAGAGTGAGATGATTACAAATGAGATCAAGCGCCTTCTATTTATAGTGCTTCTTTTCACATGCATGGGTTGACTTCTCTTTCTGAAGGGTAATACTTTAATATAATGTATTCTACTGAGTCGACTTGTCTTCTAGGGTTTTTACACATATGTTTAGGGTTTCTCTTACTTCTGAAATATTCTATTCTAGCCAAAGGTTACACATGGAGGTTAATACTTCTTGCGGCTACCATAAAATCAACACTCCCTCCTAGCTAGGGAGGTATTAATTGTAATGGTCTCAAACACATCCATCCATTTCAAATGGTATGGGCAAGGCTCACATAGTCTTGCAAACCATTATACACATAGCATCATCATAGCCACACGTGCTATCTCATGATCATGTGGATCAAGTCACGAGCATCATCATCACTATCCATCTAGCTAGAAATCACCTCCAACACTATTGATTGGCACACCATCCTAGGAAACACTTTCAATACTATTGGTAGTTTCCATGGAAATTGGGTAGTAGTACACAGTTACTACAATGCCATCCAATAGATCAGAACAATGTTGATCCATAGTAGTATACAATTGTTATCCAATGGTACACAACCACTCCTAGTAGCACAAAGCTACTATCTAGTGACACACAGTCACTACCAATGGAACACATCCACCAGAGTAGTACATAGATATTGTCCAGAGACATACATTCTCCACTTCTACTAGCTACACAAGTTATCACCATGAAGTATGACAGTCTCCTGGAATCAAATCATATCATCGTTTTCATCATCTCTCGAGGACATACTCCATCTGAGTAATCGGGCATGATGTTGAATAAGTCATGTATTGGACTTAGTGCACTCAAAAAAGTGTCTCGCATAAGTCACTCACTCAACAGAGTGATATAGGGACCATTCTTCCTATCCTGGTCACTGCCTATGACATAGGAAGAATGATTGTCCCAACAGATGTTGAAATCCCCATAATGGGCTACAAGGACCATTATTCTAATCCAAACATACGTCCTAGAAGAATGATTTTCCTCCCAGATGTTGAAATCCACGCAATGGGCTACAAGGACCATTCTTCTAATCTGGACATATGTCCTAGAAGAATGATTGTCCTCCCAGATGTTGAAAGCCACACCATGGGCTATAGGGACCATTCTTCTAATCTGGACATACGTCCTAGAAGAATGATTGTCTTGGACCATTTTCCCCCCTTTGGCCACTACTGTGAACTCAAGGAAAATGTTTGTATTGTGCCAATCTCCCCACTCTAGTCACTATTGTGAACTCATGGAGACAGACCATTCTACCTGTCTAGGACAAGCCCCAGAATAATAATTGTCCTGGACCATTCTACATGTCTGGGAAATGCCTCAGAAGAATAGTTTTCCATGGTACATCTGCAATATGTCAACCTGGACCATTCTCCATAGAGAGAATGTTTTTGCACCAGCAATCTGTCAACCTGGACCATCCTCCACAGGGACAATGTTTTTTCATCAACAATCTGTCAAACTGTACCATCCTCCACGGGGAGAATGTCTTCCCACCAGCAATTTGTTCTGCATGGACCATTCTCCACCTGGAGAATGCTTGTCCACCAACACATTGACTTTCCATGATGCCATATATCAGCACCCCCTCCCAACCGATGAAGTAATCTCCTCCCTCTCATCCAAGGGAGCAATCTCCATGAGTCCCAGTGTGTCCCTCAAGTATGCAAACTTTATCTTGGGCAGAGGATTTTTCAAAATATCATATGTCTACTCATCGGTGGAGATGTACTGGAGAACTACTTCTCTCTTCTAGGATTTATCACGGATAAAATAGTACTTGATCTCAATGTGTTTTGACTTTTCATGGAACACGAGGTTCTCTGAAAGCTTCACACAACTTTGATTATCACAATATATCACAGTCGAATCCAACACATGATCAAATAGTCCAGAAATCAACTTACAGAGCCATACTACTTCCATACAAGCATAACAAGATGCAATATACTCTGCTTCTGCAGTGTTGAATGCAACAGAGTTCTATTTTATACTAGATTATAATATCATAGCAGAGCCCACACTGAAGCATATACCAAAAGTACTCTTTATGTCATCTGCACCCCCTACCCAATCTGAATCAGTAAATCCATGAAATTGTACATCATTGTTTGAGCCATATCTCAAACCATGGTTTAGTGTCCCACAAAGATATCTCAAAATGTGCTTTGCAGCTATCCAATGTTCATGTTTAGGTTGCACCTGGAACTCACTCAACGTGTTCACAACAAAGCAAATGTTCGGTCAGGTATTAACCAAATACATCAATGAGCCAATCAATTGTCGATACAGGGACTTGTCTACTGGATCAGAATCATAGTCTCTCAACTTCCTTAGATCTGTCACCATGGGAGTTGTCATGGATTTGCAATCCATCATCCCAAACTTCGAAAGGATCTTTACAACATACTTCCCTTTCCCTAGAAAGATTTCACCACACTTTTTCCATACTTCTAGTCCCAAATAATAATGCATGAGACCAAGATCCTTCATATCAAATTTAGAGGCTAGATCCCTCTTACACTAAATAATGAGAGGCTTTGCACCTGTCAGAAACAAATCATCAACATATAGTAGTAGGATCACAGGTATCACTTGTGCATCATTCACAACCTTGTAATAAAAGTTTGGATCAACATAGCTCTTGGAAAATCCAAGTCTCGTCAAGTAACTGTCAATATGTGCATACCAAGCTCTTGGAGCTTGCTTGAGTCCATACAAGGCCTTCTTTAATCTGCATACATGGGTTTCTCTCGGGTGTACCTCAAAAACTTGAGGTTTCTCTATGTATATTTCTTCCTCAATTACTCCATTGAGTAAAGCGATATTTACATCCATCTGATGTAAACTCCAACCCATGGATGTTGCATGAGATATGATGGCTCTAATAGAGGTATATATGGAAACTTGAGCAAACGTCTCATCATAGTCTTCTCCCTCCTGCTGGGAGAACCCTTTAGCCACGAATCTTGCCTTGTATTTATTGATACTTCCATCTACTGCATTCTTTATCTTGTAAACCCATTTTGAAGTGACTACATACTTTCCTTCATGTCTAGGCACAATTTGCAATACATCATTTTTCATGATGGATTGATATTCCTCCATCATAGCTTCCTTCCTTTCCTTCTTCTTGATTGCTTCTTCAAAAGTGGAAGGTTCTGCATTGACAAGACCTATCATGATTTATGCATAACTAGAGAACCTTTTGGGCCTCTTTCTCTCCCTAAAAGTGCCACTAGGAGCTTTATGTCTTTATGCTTCTTTCTAGTCTCAGGTACAATAATTGGTTTCATAGATTCAAGTGGTTGTTCTGGATCTTCTTTAGGATATTCTGGAGAACATGTAGTTTATTCCTTGGGACCTTCATGTTCTTCTTCATCATTGGAATCCATGGAATCTTCTATGGATTTCCTGAAGGCAACCTTCTCATCAAAATTCATGTTCGTGTTGATTTCGACCTTTTGTTGACCTGGGACATAGATTTTGTAAGCTTTTGATGACTTGTTATATCCAACGAATATGCCCTTCTTTCCTGAAGGTTCCAACTTATTTCTTTTGTCCTTGGGAACATGAATATAGACAGGACAACCAAATATCCTCAAGTGTTCAACACTTGGCTTCTTTCCGGAGAAAGCTTCTTCTGGAGTCATGTTCTTTATTATACGATGAGGGATTCTATTTTGAACATATACGGATGCCATAGCTTCTTCTCCCCATAGAAACATGGATATATTCTGGTCATTCATCATTGCCTTATAAAATTCTTCAATAGATCAGTTCTTTCTTTCTAACACATCATTTTGTTGAGGATTATGTGGGACATTTAGTTCCCTCCTAATCTCGGTTTCTTTACAAAATGCAACAAGCTCCTTGGAGGTGTATTCTCCTCCATTATAGAACCTCAAGATATGTATCTTCCGCTTAGTGAGGACGTTGGCATTGGTCCACACACATCTAAGTGAACAATGTCCAAAACTCATTTTTCTTTACACACTTCCTTTATAATTGGTAATTGGTGAGATCACCTGCCTCACAACTTGATGGAGTCATCTAATCCATGCTTGCGACTGTCATTGTAGCTCTTTCTCAGAGCTATTGCCTGTGACCTTCTCGGAACAAGAACAAGAAGAGAAAAAATTATTTCCAATAGTATTTTCAGAAGAACATATACATGGTAACAAGGATGGTAGTCATCATAGAATTACCAAGGTGACCTTCTCGAAAGCAAACCAAGAAATATCTCCTAGAAAAGATGTTAGTTCATTTTGGAAACAAGTGCAATAAGCATCTATATCAATAGTAATTACATGCAGCCAAGTATAACTAGCAATAATAGAACCTTTCAAATATTGTTGTCATAACTATAGTGTTTACTTGCACTGTAGAAACTATCAAACTTGATATGTGAAAATTGAAACTTAACAATTTGATCAATGAAACCATGAACCTGGAGCCTCAACTGCTAGGGAGGGTGCAATTGTTCCTCTAAATGTACTAAATCCAAGATAATTGCTTGGACAAGGTCTCTTGTACATCCCTAGCAAACACACTCATACTTTGTTGGATGATATAACTTGAAAAGCATAGAGAAGTACATACCTTTGAAATTTGTAGCATCGTTTAGCTTGTCTTCTAATCTGAAACTTGACACCATCTTGACAAGAAGAGGTTAGAAATTAAATCAAAAAGGTTCAATTATTAGAACAAGCTAGAAACTATGAAATTTCAACTTTCACCACAAAATCAACTTTGACCAAAACTCAACCTTTGACTCTGACTTTGACTAGTCAACTTTTGACTTTGACTTTGACCAAGAACTCAAACTTGATGATTTTGTTGGCTAATGACACTAGAGGGTGCGCTAGGATAGGGCGCACTAGAATATATAGAAATTAGGTTCAATGCTTCACTTAAGGTTCCCAAAGAATTAGATTAGGGTTTGTTGCAGCTGCAAAATCAGAAACCCTAGTTGTAGCTGCAACTTGTGCTACAACGAGCTTGACAAAGAACTCTCGCTCTAGATTCGAGTGGTTAGATTGTTCTGAAGGTAGTGTGGGCCCATAACCTTTTAAAATATTCGATGTGCTCATTTCACCATAGACAATATCACAATATTTGCACCCGACCATAGGCATGCAGCACCCCCAAGCACTTTAACCTTTGCTAAATAGAATGATTCTGGAAGAAGCACTAGAACCAACAGATAACCAAGAGAGAGCGTCTTTATCCAAAGATAGAGCACCATACATAAAGTCCCAAAAGCACAGAACGAGAAAAATACTCAACTGCAACAGTTGCAGTTGCACTTACTAAGAATACCACCAAGAATGTCACCAAGAATACCACCAAGAGATTCTAGAAAGTAATGTGCATATCTTAGGCTAGATAGTGCTAGAGAGAGAGACCAAGAATCACCCCAGAATACATACCTTCCATTCTTCCAGTTGCAGCTCCCAACTTGCACTATACTTGAGAGAGTGAGTGACATGATTACAAATGAGCTCAAGTGCCTTTTATTTATAGTGCTTCTTGACCGACTTCTCTTTCTGGAGGATAATACTTCAATATAATTTATTCTACTGAGTCGACTTGTCTTCTAGGGTTTTTACACATATGTTTAGGGTTTCTCTTGCTTCCAGAATATTATATTCTAGACAAAGGTTACACATGGAGGTTAATACCTCTCGCAGCTACCATAATATCAATAGGTCGGAGTGAGTTGCGGTCCCGAAGGGGAATGCACTCAGATGGAAGGTTCTCATAGGAATAACTTGGATCATCGATCGGAGTGGAGCGATGAAACGATAGTCGTTAATTTGTCATGGGCCCCATAGGGTCAAGTGAGAATATATTTGAAGGGATGTTAATATTTGTGCAAGTTTGAAGGTCCGATGTTATTAGAGTCGTTGATTGTCAACTCTTAGGACCGTCGTATCTGTCAAAGGGCAGAGGAAAGTCAAGAGTGGAAGCATTCCGATGGGAATACTCCAACGATGAAGAAAGGCTATGAGTAGATCAAAGCCTTTGGTTTGGAAGCCTTCGACAGGAGTCTGATAGTGCTTCATATTGCGAGTTTCGGAGGAAGTCCAACAATGTTAGAACTGCGAGTTTCGGAGGAAGTCCAACAATGTTAGAACTACGATTTTCGGGGAATTCATGTACCCAAAAATTGAAGTTTTGATGGGAAGACTCCGAAGATGAGTTCCAACAAGCCTGCGGAGGTCTAGCGACGGCTTAGAAAAGCCCAAAATATCAATGATTAGGATTAATCATGATTTTAAGAGAAACGGTTGGATCTAAACACTATTACAATAGCAATTTAGAGAATTTTTCCATAGATATTCCATTTGAAGGTCCTCATCTTGCGAGGCATTTTTTAGGGCCGAAACAACATTTTTAGAAAATCGATTTTGTACAAAATTGTCTATCCTTCTAGGGCACAATTTGTTCTTCTAAAATGATAGAGCTCGAAGAGAGTTTTCCATCAAGCTAAATTGTTCATCAAACGGAGCTTGTATGATGGAGTTACAACTGAAACAGTGAAAGGTAGAATTTAGTACTAGATTTCTTTTAGAGGGCATAACTCCTAGCTCAGGAGTTAGCTTGGGGCCCAGGAGCAGTCTATGGAAATCTCATGGACTATAGAAGTCATCCATGGAGCCATATTTAAGTTATTGGTACCTAAAAATGTGTTGGAAAAGAAAGAGAACACACGTAACATGTAGGGATATAAAAGGAAAAATGGTCAAAAATTTTGAAGACTGTAACTTTCTTCTCGGAACTCAAAATTGGGAAAGTAAATAGTTGATGGAAAGGTATTGAGGAGGAGAACCCATATATTAACCCAAAAAATTAATTTGAGCAGAAAAATTTGCATCCAACCCAAAATAAGATGACTGGTGGCATTAAAGGGCATAAATAAAAAATTATGAATTATTTTCCAAATTGTGTATGTATTTATTTTCATCTAACAAAAGTTGTTGCATGCACATTTTCTGCAGAATTAAAGGTTTAGAGAATCAGTTTGGTTTTTATATGAGAACCACAACAATGCAACATGCCCAAGGGTCCTACAGTCACGAGGAAGAATTTAGAGTTTTGTATATCAGCATGGGTAATGTTGAGACAGAGTCAAATGGAAGAAAGGACGAGAAAGAGTTTGTAACTATGAGAAGCATGCATAGGAAAGTGTAGAGCTATAGAGATGATAATGAAAAGATTATGAAGGATTGGGAAGAGATACTTCAGATCTTGAACATGTTGCAGAAGCAAGAAAAAAATGTTTTGGCACAAGGAAAGAAGTTAGTGCTAGGCAAGTGACAGCATCCAAATCCCATAGCAAAAGGGATATGCATTAGAATGACAGGAAGTCAAGGAGTACGAGTAGGTGTCATCATTACCTAGAGCAATCCACTAGGAGAGCTCATGCTAGTTCAGGGCCAGAGAGAATCCCAAGTGTGTCCCTTGTTAGGAGACAAAGGATAAGGCCTAAGGGAGACATATTGCAAGGTGAACTCAGGGAGATCAAGCCACCAAATTTCAATGGTGAGCATAGGAAGGAAGAATATATCAAGGCCTGGCTATTGGAAATGAAGAAATATTTATAGTTTCATGATTACCCCTCCAAGGTAGAAACAAGAATTGAAACCTACCACTTGCAAGGAAATGCATCCATGCGGTGGGATCAGCTTAAGCAAGCCAAGCACCTAGATAAGAAGAGGGTCTCATGGAGGCAATTCAAAGGATACTTCCAAGAGAAATATTTGTTTGAGCATTACTATGAGAGGTAGATGAAAGAGTTCTTTGAACTCAAGTTGGGAAACATGAAAATGGATGAGTATGAGAAGAGGTTCTTTGAATTGTTGAAGTATGTTGAATTCATAAACGATGAAAAGGTCAAAATCCAAAGGTTTTTTAGTGGGTTACCCTCCTTCTATATTGACAAGATACAATATGATAACCCTAAAACTTTGGATATGACCATAAGGAAAGCAAGGCATCTCTATGAGAAGAGCAGAGGGAGATCAGTATTTCAAAGGACTTGGAATGACAAGATGAAAGGAAAGTGGGAGCAAAGGCAGAAAGGTTTGAAGCCACCCTTTTTCAAGAATAAATCTCAAGCGAATCAGCAAGGCCAGTCAGCCCAAAATGAATAGAAAACAATTGATTCTTTTGAGAAAATCTTGTACAATGTTGGGGATCTAAGAAGAATAACTTATATAGGAATTTCCCTCACAAAGGAGAAAGGATGATAATTGTTCACGACATTCAGGAGGTTGAAACAGTGGAAGAGATGGGAGGAAGCATGCCAAGGATTTATGAAGCCCTGGACAACAAGCAAGCAGAGTATTAGTCCCCCATGATTAAAGTGGAAGGTAAGATCAATAATCATCTCATAGCAATTTTAATTGATTATGGAGCTAGCCATATTTATATAAACTCTAATAATATTGAAATTTTTCATTTGCAAAGGAGTAAGCATAAGAAATTTTGGTTAGTTAAATTTGTCATGGGGGCTAAGAGAAAGATCAATGAGCTGGTTAAATATTGTCAATAGACATGAATGAACTCAACACAAAGGTAAATGTGAACATTATACCTTTGGGTTCATATGATTGTCTAATTGGCATGGATTGGTTGGAAAAACACCATGTTGTACTATATTGTTACAACAAGACAATAACTTATCTTGATGAGAAAGGGTAGCGAGGAAATATTCAAGGCATTCCAAGATTTGTGGTTGTTAGATAAATTTCAATCACGCAGCTAAAAAGGAGTTTCAAGAAAGGGTGTCAATTTTTTGCATCCCACATGGAAGAGATAGCTAGTGATAAAGTGGTAAGTCTTAGAGACCATCCAGCCTTAAAAGATTTTGCATTTGTTTTTGAGGAAATCCCAGTACTGCCACCAAAGAGAGATATTGATTTCTTTATTGATTTGGTGTCAGGTGCTACCTCAATGTCCAAAACACCTTACAGAATGGGCACACCAAAATTGAAAGAGTTGCAAATGAAATTAGAAGAACTTTTGAAAAAGGGGTACATACGCCCAAGCGTGTCACCGTGGGGATCCCCAATTCCTTTTTTGAAGAAGAAATATGGAACCTTAAGGCTATCTATTGATTTTAGACAGTTGAATAAGGTCACTATAAAGAAAAAATACCCCTTGCCAAGGATTTATGATTTATTAGATCATAAAGAACAAATACCCCTTGCCGAGGATTTATGATTTATTAGATCAGTTGAAAGGTGCGAGAAGCTTTTCCAAGATTGACTTAAGATCAGGCTACCATCAAGTGGGGATAAAAGAAGATGATATCAGCAAAACAACATTTAGAACAAGGCATGGGCATTATGAATTAACGGTAGTGCCATTTGGACTATGAAATGCCCCAACTGTTTTTATGTGTCTAATGAATGGATTGTTCAGGGAATACCTAGACAAGTTTGTAATTGTTTTCTTAGTTGATATTCTCATCCACTCTAAGTCCAAAGAGGAGAATAAGAGAATGATGCTAAATGTTTTGAGGGAGCATAAGTTGTATGCCAAGATAAGTAAGTGAATCTTTTATCAAAAGAAGATCCACCACTTGGAGCATATTATTTCAGCAGATGGGATAGCAGTCGATCCCAAGAAAATAGAGGCCATTAAAGGGTGGTCAGCACCAAGAAATGTAACAGAGGTCAGATCATTTATGGGTCTTGCAGGTTATTAACGAAGACTCATAAAAGGGTTTTCAAAGATTGCATGCCTAATCACTTCATTGCGAAAGAAAATAATGAAATTTGAGTGGACTCTGAAATGTGAAAAAAAAAATCAGAAGATGAAAAGAATTTTGACAAGTGTGCCCATCTTAAAGATTGCAAAGCCAGATGAAGACTTTGTGGCGTGCATGGATGCATGCAAGGAAGGGCTTGGTTGAGTCCTCGGTCAAAAAGACCATGTGGTATGTTTTGAATCTAGAAAACTAAATGAGCATGAGAGAAATTACGTTACCCATGATTTAGAGCTAGCAGCGATTGTACACGCAATGAAAATGCAGATGCATTACCTCATGGGGAAGAGGTTTGAGTTGAGAACAGACCACTACAATTTGAAACATTTATTTGTACAGCCAACACTTAATGCCGAGAAAACTAGATGGTTGCAGTTTCTTAATGAGTATGATTTTGAAATTAAACATATTAAGGGAAAGGAAAATCAAGTGGTTGATGCACTCAACAGAAGAGCCCATGAAGTGCATGTTTCAACCATCATCATGTATGATCAAAATCTGGCCCAGGGGGAAAAATTTTGCTCAATTTTCAAAGTGCTCGGAATGCGACGAAAATGGTGCCATTGCGTCTGTCTCGTCTTCCTGATTCCGGCGGTATATTTACTTTCTCAAACTGAGTCTGTATGGAGAATTTATCGCGATCTGTTCGTCGAGCCAAACAGGTAAAAATTTGATGCTGACTGTACATGTCCGTACAGTCTGTACAGGACACGTGGCAGGATCGTACAGCATACGTGGCATGTCCGTATAGGACCCGTGGCGGCTCTAGGGCGTGAAACATGTCATGCATTTTTGTACCTTTTAGCGTACGGTTTGGCCAATCCTGAGGTGACACGTGTCACCACTGGAAGGGTGACACGTGGCACATGATGACGTCAGCATCCTGCGTGTCGGATGACGTCAGCAGCACATGTGGCGATGATGTGGCATGCATTTACTGGTTGGTTTCTGGCGAATTGGATTGTGACACGTGTCATTTATGTGGCGAATGGTATGAGGGCACGTGGCCCAATCCTTGGGCGCCACGTGTCCCTCGTTTATTGGCTAATGTTCTATTGTTTTGTGGTTCAAAAATTTTGATAGTCCACCGGATTGGAACCGTGGACCTCTCCTCCGCAAAGTCTTAACAAATCTAGCCCGACCACTACACCACACGTTTGTTGCTTGTTATAACAATGGGAAACATTGTATTTGTGTTTAACATTTTGTAATGTGGGCAGGGGGTCGGGTCGGGGCTAAGCCCGACCCGTGGTCGCGTGTATATTATATATGACCATGTCGTATGTACTAACCCATTTGTGCGCGGAGTAGCCGTGGATTATTATGTGTTAACATATATTGCGCGCGCATTACATTATATATATTGTGTTAAATGATTGCCGCGGGGTTTAAACTATGACCCACGGTTTTTGCGCGTTAACATATGTAACCATTGCATTGATATGTAACCACATCGCATGTGCGCGGGATTTTTAATAACATGTGGTCACGTGTATTAACCCATATGACCCCGACTTGGAGCGCGGAGGTTAGTTATGCGGTTTTTAAAACGGTCAACGACCTTTTAGCCCCAGCGCGAGGTCACATGGACCATATGCCCAAGTGCTAGGTGGTTGGGGGCTGGAGGCGCCCTAACCATTCTACAGTTTGCACGGTTATTCGAAACCGCTCGGTGCTAGGTTTAAACGCGCATTTTGGAGCGTGTTCCAGGTTCATGCACACAGAGGTGCGTTTTGTAGAACCAGTTCCAGCAAAGCTTGAAGGAGCAAAATGGAGGAGGCCTAACTTCTTCATCGTTTGGTCGTTTGAGGTGTCGTAAAAGCCCAGCTAGGGGTTTTTGGACGTGTTGGATCCATTGGTGTTGTTTTCAAATCCATTTCAAGACTTCTTCTGCAAGTTTTTCACCATTGAAGTTCAAGGAAGCTCAAGGAAGCTTGAAGCCCTCTTTGATGGAGGACATGGTTTGGTGAGCCTATGTTTGTTTTCCATGATTGAATAATCATTTTTGGCTAATTGATATGCTTTGAACACATTGGAACAGGTTTCAGAGGCTCTTGAGGACTTTTACAGATGTTTTTTCCAAAGAGAAGCTCAGGGAAGCTTATGGCCACATGTAGAAGAGGTCATGCCCGGATGAGCCATGATCCGTTTTCAGAGTTCTATTAGTCA
>JZKD02S1677563.1:61028-78323 GCA_000966675.3 Picea glauca
TAAAGATGAATGTTTTGGTGGTTTTGAGAGTCACACAAGAGGAATAGGGTCCAAGTTGTTGTTTAAAATGGGCTATGAAGGTAAAGGTTTGGGTAAGCATGCACAAGGAATTGTTAAGCCTATTGTTGTTGCAGAAAGACCCAGGTATTGTGGTCTTGGATATGAACGAAGAGATAGAGAAAATTCCAAAGTCGAGGAGACAAGGGGAAAAGTTCCAAGCATAAACTTTGTTTCAAGTTCACCTCCTCAAGAAGGCTTTAAAGGTGAAAGTTCAGGAACTTTTGTTGAAATTTCAATCCCTTCAGCATGCAAGGTTTGTGTTCAGGATGAATGCAAATTTGAGAGTTGTGACAGTGATGAGGACAAGAACACTGTTGATGGTTTGCAGAGGAGAGCTTGTAATTCTTCAGATTCACCTCCTCACAGAGGCGATAAAGGTGAATGCTCCAGGTATAATTCCGCTTATCGTTCAGTTGCATTTGATTATGTTAAACATAATAACTTTATATGTAAAAATGGACGAAGGAATCCTTGTACATATTGTGGTTTGTTTAACCATCATGTTTCAAAGTGTTGGAAAAGATTGGCCGCTTTCAGGAAACTTTCTAAGCGAAGACAGCGTGAAAGGAGGATGCAAAAGGTTTGCACTCATTGTCAGAAGCAGGGTCATCTTGTTGACCAATGTTGGACGTTGCATCCAACTATTCGTCCACAGTCTCAGAATCAGTTGGATAAGAATATTGGCAAGAATGGAAGTGGAGATTCCATCATTGATGTGAGTTCATATGATTCACAAGAAGAAAATGTTCAACAGCAAAAGTCACCGTTGAGTTGGCTTGGTAAGAAATGGTTGGATTTCTTACGCAAGTAACACTTGCATTTTTATGATTGTAAATGCACTTTTCAGCGTTATGTGTGCATTTATGGGCAAGTTGATAAGATGTTTCAATGAGTCTCGACTGGTGTTGATGATTTTATGACGACTATGTTGTGTCGATCGTGTTGTTCGACTTGTGTTTAGTCGATGGTGTTTATTGACTTGAAAGTTGATTTTGAAAACACCGTGTACTTTGATAAAGTACGAGATGCGACAGATTGTTTGAAGAACAAAATATTTTGTGTTGGCATCATTTTCAATCTTGTATGATTTGCTTTTCAAGATTGATGGTTTTCTTGGCTTGTGACAAGATGTCGCAGCAAGTTTTTGTAGCCATTGGAGAGTTGATTTTGTTGACGCCAAAGAGTTCGAAGAGGGACTTGATTCTCAGTGGGAAGGTTGGCAGTCTTCCAAGCACAGAGAAAGCAGTGGGTCAGTAGCAGCCAGAGAGAAGTGGTTGAAGGACATAGCCAATTGCAGTGCACGGCATGTCAGAGTATTCAAGTGATTGTCGAAAAGATTTTGATATGACTTGAAAGCAGACAGATAAGCTTTTGTGGGTCCAAAATCCTTTCAGTGGGAAGGTGTGATCAAAATCTGGACCAGGGGGCAAAATTTTGCTCAATTTTCAAAGTGCTCGGAATGCGACGAAAATGGTGCCAGTGCGTCCGTCTCGTCTTGCTGATTCCGGCGGTATAATTACTTTCTCAAACGGAGTCTGTATGGAGAAGTTATCGCGATCTGTTCGCCGAGCCAAACAGACAAAAATTTGATGCTGACTGTACCTGTCCGTACATTCTGTACAGGACACGTGGCAGGACCGTACAGCATACATGGCATGTCCATAAAGAACACGTGGCAGCTCCAGGGCATGACATGTGTCATGCATTTTTGGACTTTTCAGCGTACAGTTTAGCCAATCCTAAGGTGACACGTGTCACCACTGGAAGGGTGACACGTGGCACATGATGACGTCAGCATCCTGTGTGTCGGATGACGTTAGCAGCACGTGTGGCGATGATGTGGCACGCATTTACTGGTTGGTTGCTAGCGAATTGGATTGTGACACGTGTCATTTATGTAGCAAATGGTATGAGGGCACGTGGCCCAATCCTTGGGCGCCACGTGTCCCTCGTTTATTGGCTGATGTTCTATTGTTTTGTGGTTCAAAAATTTTGATAGTCCACCGGATTGGAACCGTGGACCTCTCCTCCGCAAAGTCTTAAAAAAGCTAGCCCGACCACTACACCACACGTTTGTTGCTTGTTATAACAATGGGAAACATTGTATTTGTGTTTAACATTTTGTAATGTGGGCAGGGGGTCGGGCCGGGGCTAAGCCCGGCCCGTGGTCACGTGTATATTATATATGACCATGTCGTATGTATTAACCCATTTGCGCGCGGAGTAGCCATGGATTATTATGTGTTAACATATATTGCGCGTGCATTACATTATATATATATTGTGTTAAATGATTGTCGCAGGGTTTAAACTATGACCCACGGTTTTTGGGCATTAACATATGTAACCATTGCATTGATATGTAACCACATAGCATGTGCGCGGGATTTTTAATAACATGTGGTCACGTGTAGTAACCCATATGACCCCGACTTGGAGCGCGGAGGTTAGTTATGCGGTTTTTAAAACGGTCAACGACCCTTTAGCCCCAGCGCGAGGTCACATGGACCATATGCCCAAGTGCTAGGCGGTTGAGTGCTGGAGGCGCCTTAACCGTTCTACAGTTTGCACGGTTATTCGGAACCGCTCGGTGCTGGGTTTAAACACGCGTTTTGGAGCGTGTTCTAGGTTCATGCACACAGAGGTGCGTTTTGTAGAACCAATTCCCGCAAAGCTTGAAGGAGAAAAATGGAGGAGGCCTAACTTCTTCATCGTTTGGTCGTTTGAGGTGTCGTAAAAGCCCAGCTAGGGGTTTTTGGACATGATGGATCCATTGGTGTTGTTTTCAAGGCCATTTGATGACTTCTTCTGCAAGTTTTTCACCATTGAAGTTCCAGGAAGCTCGAGGAAGCTTGAAGCCCTCTTTGATGGAGGACATGGTTTGGTGAGCCTATGTTTGTTTTCCATGATTGAATAATCATTTTTGGCTAATTGATATGATATGAACACATTGGGACAGGTTTTAGAGGCTTTTGAGGACTTTTACAGGTGTTTTTTCCAAAGAGAAGCTCAGGGAAGCTTATGGCCACATGTAGAAGAGGTCATGCCCGGATGAGCCATGATCCGTTTTCAGAGTTCTATTAGTCATTTTTGGGGTTTTTGTGTGTTATGATCTCAATGGTATAGTTTGTTTTTCCATTGGAGTTGAGCAGCAGCTTGTAAAATAACTTTCGACTAATTAATCCCAGAGAGCCAGGTCCATTATGGAGGCTCAAGGAGATGTAGCCCGGAGGGGGGTGAACTCCTTTATCATGTTGTGATTGTTCTGAGTTTGATGGTTTGTTTGCTGCAAGTTGTGTTGCTGTGTATATATTGCAAGTACATATATAAACCATTTAAAAGAACATTTTCTCACACATAAGCATTTACAAGAAGATACATGAACTTAACACATAAGTTTATTTTGCATATTTTAACACATGAAGCAAGGTCCTGTAAAGTTTATTTTAATGAAGTAGCGGGTGCTTGCATAGCATAACAAGTCAGCCTTCTATTTTCAGATCAATGTACATAACGGATTTAAAGAATAAAATTTCTAAAGCAGCAAATTCAGATCATCTTTATTTGCAAATAAAAGAAAACTTACAACAAGAAAATTCACAACATAAATTTAAAAATTATGAATTAAAAGAGGATGGAATCCTCTTGTACAAGGGAAAGGTGTATGTGCCAAACTCCACGGAGATGAAAAATGTAGTGTTGAGAGAAATGCACAACGCACCATATGTTGGGCACCTAGGATATCAAAAATCCATTACAACTATGAGGACCAATATTTTTTATCATGGATGAAGAAAAAAGTGGTTAACTACATAGTCTGGTGTCTACATTGCCAAAAGGTAAAGACGGGGCACAAACATCCAGTGGGGTTGTTGCAGCCATTGCCCATTCCAGAATGGAAGTGGGAGGTGGTCACAGTAGATTTTATTGCAAAGTTTCCCAGGACAGTGAAGCAACCTGATTCCATCATGGTGGTAGTGGACGAATTGACTAAGGTAGCTCATTTTATTCTTGTGAAGACAACACACAAGGCAGCAAACATTGCAGAAATTTACATGAAGGAAGTTGGAAGGCTACTTGGATTGCCTAAAGCAATAGTTTCAGACAAAGATTCCAAGTTTACATCCAAATTCTGGCAAGGTTTGTTCAAAGGATTTGGGACAACTATGAATCTTAGTATGGCATATCACCCAAAATCTGATGGGCAAACAGAAAGGACCAATAGGACAATTGAATACATGCTTAGGATGTATGTGATGGATCAACCATCAAAATGGGAAGACTATATCCACTTAGTGGAGTTTGCCTATAATAATGGGTATCATGCCTCATTAAAAGTGAGTCATTTTGAAGCTTTGTATGGCAGAAAGTGTAACACACCAGTGAATTGTGATAAACCAGTAGACAGAGCCATCATTGGGTCAGATTTGTTAAAAGAAATGAAAGAGAAGATGACAAAGATCATGTAGAATTTAAAGGCTACCCAGGACAGGAAAAAAATATATGTAGACAAGAACAAAATTTTTAGAGATTTTAAAGTGGGAGAACATGTTTTCCTAAAAGTGAAAACAAAAAGAAGTTCGATAATATTGGGTTGTTTCCCAAAGTTGGAAGCGAGATGTTGTGGGCCTTTTGAAATATTAGAAAAGATAGGGCCAGTTGCATACATGATAGCATTGCCTACATCCATGAGATTGCATAATGTATTCCATATGTTATTATTAAAGAAATATGTGTTTGACCCTAACCACATAATTGATTGCATTGTGATCCAAGTGGAGAACGAGGGGTATTTCTGGATGGAACCAATACGCATCCTGGACCGAAAAGTCAAAGTGCTCAAGAACAAATCCATAGGGATAATAAAGATTCAATGGACCTGCTACGGTCCTAAAGATGCAACATGGGAGCATGAAGAAACCATGTGGGAGGAATACTTGCAACTTTTTGTCAATTTTTAAGAAAATAGAAGCTAAAAAATATAAGACTCCATTGACAGCTAGAGTTCTAGAACTTCATCTCAGAATTTTGGGTCAGCAATGATAGCCCTGATAAAAGAATGGTGCAGCTTGATGGAATGAAGGTAGTGAAGGGGGTGCATTCCTTAGGTCAGCGGGTTGATAAGAACGAGAGATTTGGTTTGGACTGTTGTTAGAGGGTAAAAATTTGCAGAAAATTTGTTTTATTTTTTGAAAATCCCCCCTATAATCCCCAGTTTAATTAATGCATAATGCAGATAAGAATATGGTTGTGGCCAAGAAATGTAATTGTGAAATGTATTTTCCGAATTGTAAATAAATATAATGAAACACCAGTTGTTGGGAATGGACAGAAATGGGGGCTGATTAATCCACAAAATAGGGGGAATGCCTAGAGAGAATCCAAGAGGGGTTCAAAGAGAAAATAATTTATGAGTATTAATTCAAACCCACATTTCTGAATTTTATTATCATTTGGGGAAAACTTCTAATTTCTAGTTGAGTGTATGAAAGCCTAATCATTGAATATTTGTCATAGGGTGGGTGTGAGAGTCGCATCTCATAGTTATTGGAAAGCATGGGGAAGAAGAAATCAACATTGGGCAGAGTGAGCAGTCAATTGTCTTAGGGAAAGAGAGGAAATTTGTATGGGTAGTAACAGCAGTTTTAGACAATCATGTTTTAGAAAAACAACAAGAGAAAACACAAAAAAAGAGCTTAGGAATTGAAACAACAAGGCTGGGCGAATTGTGGAGCATGATGGAGCGCCTTTTGAGCATTTTGGAGCTGGAAATTGAAGAGTTGGGTTGTCAGGCCTGAAGAGTGAACTCATGGGTGAGTTGCACTATATCAACAAGTGGTTGTTGTTTTTTTTCTAGTGTTTTTCCTTGCAATGAGTTCACTTGAGTTTCCAGCAAAGAGATTCTTAGCTATATGTGCCAGAGAGACCCTGATAAATGAATGGGATGCTCTATGGACAGAGAGCAATGACGAGGTACATTCCTTGGGTTGGACAGGTCAAGAGGAAGAGAGCTGGAGGAAATTTGGGGTAGTTGTAGGAGAGAATCAGTGGGTTGTGTGATACTGAGATGTGAGGAGACTATGTGAGGCATCCTTCTTTTGTGGATTCCTAGCCCCAACTCGAGGGTGATTTGTTGTTGAGATTTGGAATAGCAGGTCTATGGTTGGTTGTAACATATTTCCCAAGCAGTTGGTTGCACAAACGTTTTATAAAAGATAAGTTTATCTATTTTGTTGAATTATTTATGAGTTCATGAATGTGCATTTACCCTGTGAATGAGAATGGTTTTTATATGATGTTATAGATGTTTTATCAGTTGCATAGGTACTTTTTAAAATGTTGTAGTTGCATATAATTATGGGTATCAGTGATTTAGTTGAAAAATGTGTTTTAATCGTAGCTGATAAGTTACATGATTCAATTAGCAAGAGAAATTTTCATGTTTTATGTATTTTTCCGTGTAGTAATGTTACATGGTTAAGTTGGGGTACATTACAAAAAACATGAAAAACCCGAACTCCACCAAAGATACTCCAACACACTAGAGTCGACACTAACAAGTCCTTGGATTCATGCAAGACATCTTCTCTTATCTTCATCCTCGACAAAAGTACAACTTAGGGTTTTATCCACAAACCCTAACTCCAATGTTTCCTTAAATATGAAACCCTAACCCTTACCCTAGCACCTCAAGACAAGGGAGATAATGTAGAAAGAAGAATAAACGAGAGAGAGAGAGACTAGTGCTCATCCTCCTACATCTCTTAACCCATGAAATATAAAATGTAAGCTCTCCAAGTGTAAATGATGAGAATGACTCGCCTTCCTCTATTTATATGAGTAGTGAAGGGAGGTCCACAATAATAAGTGGACCTAATCCACAACAAGCAACCTACAAGAAACAAGTAGTTCCACACATGTGAAGCGCTCCCTCTACAAGTGACACATGTCAAGCTAAAAGGTGATGACAATCCACAAGCAAGGCTCCAAGACAAGGAAACCATTCATCCAAGGTCCAATGCTCATCATCTAAGGGATCTAATGCTTCAACGTCTCTCCTAGGCCATGTGCTCCTCCAAGTCTACTCCAACTACATGATGATTGTCATAATGTAGATGTCCCCAAATCAACGCCAAGCCTCCATGCAAACATCCAAGCAATCCAATGTTGTCTACAGCTCAACACCCTCCTCTAGAATGCCAAATTATCCTCATTCAATGCAAGGCGCTCTCAAAGCAAGCAACCTCCTCCATGTGGCTAGCATATAGAATGTCACCAATATTTCTAAATATCTACAACACACCAAGGAAGAATTTCAATCAAGCATCCATATGAGGTCTAACAATAAATGAGTAAGCTACTTCCAATGTGCAATTCCATCACATATCAATCAAAGGCTAACCATACACCATAGACCCCACATCTCGTGAAGCAACCCTAAACATGGTGTAAACACTTTCAAAGTTACCCCAAACGCTAACAGGATACCACCATGGAAGAGATGCATTGGACTAACATCTTATCAAAGAGCACACCATACTAGAGGAGGGGAATTGAGCCCTAGGAGAATCATGCTTGGAGGGTGTTTCATCTTGGGGATTGAATAAACCATACTACGACACTTGTACATCCTTCTATTGTAAAGCACCCCATGTGGGTTTTCTTTGTCGATTACTTGTATGGACATAAGTCCTTGTTTTATGTTAGTGTCTCACTTACTCTATATATAAAGGGAGAGAGCTCTTTTGATTATTATCATCACTATACTCTATTATATCATTGTATTGTCTTGGAGATGTATTGTAGGGAATGTTAGTACCATTTGTGTTCCTATCAAATAAATGAGGATTTGATGAAGTGGCCAGGCCGATATTGGGTGATTTAGTGGTTGAAGGTGATCTTCCAAAGTCTATGGATAGTCAGGAGTAAAATTATTCTGGGGTAGATGGAAGAAAACAGAAGAAAATCCATGTTCTTTTGCTCCTAAGGGAATATTTAATCCCTCTTGTGCTTATCGGGGTCAAAAGGGGTTTATCGTACCCCAAAAGAGCTTAAGTGTCAATAACCCAGGGGCTTACCATAAGACCGTGGCCTAAGAACCAAGGGCCATCATTTCAAGACCCTGACAGATTGGACGGATGCAGGCAAGGAAGATCAACGGCCAACATGCGGTTTCAGAGTCCCCTCTTTAGAGTCTTGTTTGAATCCCAAGCCTCGAGCCCTCTAATGGTGTATCTCAGATCAACGACCCAGATTTAAGTAGACAAAACCCTGATGGATGGTCCAAATCTGGTATTTGATCTCAAGTTGTCCCAGCCAGGTGTCGTGTCAGCCCGCCAATAGAGCACTGTCAGAGTCAATCAGTGGCTTCCACGTGGACATGTGGAACCCACCACATGCATAGGTGAAAATCCCAAATCCGAGTGACACGTGTCCTACTCCCCTGCCACGTCAATTCCATCGTGAGCCAATAGAAAATCGCCTTGTGCCCAGGCTGACGTCAACATGACGATTTTTTCCTTAGCCAAATTTTTTCGTTCAAACGTGGTCGGATCAATGGCCATCAGTGATTCTCGTACCTCCGATGGACGGTCCAGATTTGTCTTGTCGAGTTCCTTCGGAATCTTGTCTGAAACTCAAGCCCCAACCACTCGAATGAGATGCCTCTAATCAATGGTCTAGATCCAATATTATTTGTAGCCCCAGATCGACGTTCGTCAGAGTTCCTCACAAGTCCTAGCTTTGGATAGCTTCGATGGCGCATCTCCGAAGGAAAGTCCATATTTGGTAAAGGAGAGCAAGATTGACGACCCATGATCCATCACAGTTTCTCATGCGAAAAGTAACGACGAATGGACACATGTCCCTGGTGACATATGCATGAAGTCACTTCCAGCAAATTACATGTCAGACCAATTAGAAGTTGCCACGTGAACATGTGGAACCCGTTGCATACACAGGTAAATGTATTGAAATCGGGTGACATGTGTCCCATCTATCTACCATATCAACGCCAGAGCGGAACAGTGAGAAGGAGCCTCGCGTCTAGGGTGACATAAGCATAATGTTCTTCATTTCCTTAGTCATTTCTGGCTTTTGGTCAATCCTGTATCAACGGCTCTCTTCGCATCAGCGAAAGATCAACGGTGGAGATCAGGTTGGAGGTTGTCGTCGAAGAAATGCAAAGGATATCCCCTGATACCCAGAGTAACACTGACGACGATGTCCTCGTTAGAAAAATGTAGAGGGATGACAGCATGGCAAGCCAGCAGAGCACTATCAAAACCGATAAACAACTAACACGTGGACACCCAGGGACCCCCCAAATTCGTCAAAGCACATGAGAATGGGTGGCATGTGTCCTATCCTCCATGTCACATCAGTGTCAACATAAACCAGTATAAGGTCACCACGTATCCAGGTGAAATCAGCATGACCGTGTCAATGCCTTAGTCGATTGTGGCTTTTGGCCGAGCCTAGATCAACGGATCTCCTTGCATCGACAAAAGATGAATGATTCTCCTTACGTCAACGAAATATCAAGGGCTCTCATTGTTTCAGCAAAAGATGAACGGTGGAGATCTTCATGGACATCATCGGCGGCTACACGAAAAATAACTCCCCCTATACTAAGAGTAACACCGATGACGATGTCATCGTCGACGAAATGTAGAGAGGCAACAACTTGGCATGTCATCACAGCACTATCAGGGCAAACCATCAGTTTCCACATGAAACCATTCTCTCTGCCACATAATCATTTATGTATGCCCGTATAAGGTTGCCACATGTCCAGTGTGACGTCAACAATGACATATATGTTTTCATCCCTCTACATTTCGTTGTCGACGACGTCGTCGTTGATGTTACTCTAGGTATCAGGGGGGCTCCTTTGTGTTTCTTTGACGATGACCTCCAACCTGATCTCCACCGTTGATCTTTCGTCAACGTGAGGAGAGTCGTTGATCTGGGCTCGACCAAAGGACAGAAACGACTAAGACAATGAACAATATTACGTTGATGTCACCTAGACGAGTGGTGCCTTATCACTGGTCCACGCTGGCGCTGATGTGGAAAATAGATGGGACACGTGTCCCCTGATTTCAAGACATTTACCTATGTATGTGACGGGTTCCACATGTCCAAGTGGAAACTTTTGATTGGTTTGACTAGAAGCCCTATTGGTAGTGACTTCATGCACACATCACCGGAAACATGCATCCATTCATCGTTGCTTTGCGCAGGAGAGAAACCGTGATGGATCTTGGGTCATTGATCTCACTCTCCTTTACCAAATCCGGACCATCCTTCGGAGGTGTGCCCATCGGAGCTATCTAGATCCAAGACCCGTGAGGAACTTAGACAAAGGAACTACGACGATCGTCAATCTAGGGCTACAGATAATATTGGATTTGGACCGTCGATCGAAGGCATCTCATCGGAGGGGTTGGGGCTTGAGTTTCAGACAAGACTCCGAAGAGGGGACTACGAAGGGACTCGTCAAGACAAATATGGACCGTCCATCGGAGGTACGAGAATCATTGAGGGTCGTTGATCCGGCCACATTTGAATGGAAAAATGTGGCTAAGGAAAAAATTGCAAGGTTGACGTCAGCTTGGACATGTCGAAATTTTCTATTGGCTCACGGTGGCACTGACGTGGTAGGGGATCAGGACACATGTGGCACTGACGTGGTAGGGGATCAGGACACATGTCACCAGAATTTGAGATTTTTACTTATGCATGTGACGGGTTCCATGTGTCCACGTGGCAGTCGTTTATTGGCTCTGACAGTGCGTTGCTAGTGCACTGACACGACACTTGGCTGAGACAACTTGAGATCAAAGATTGGATCTAGACCGTCCATCGTGGGTTGTGTCTACTTAAATCTGGGCCAATGATCAGAGATAGGCCATCGAAGCGCTCGAGGCTTGGGCTTCAAACAAGACCTTGAAGAGGGGACTCTGAAACTGCATGTCGGTCGTTGATCTTCCTTGCCTACATTCTTTCGATCTATCGGGGTCCTGAAATGTTGACCCTTGGTTCTTAGGTCGTGATCTTATGATAAGCCCCTGGGCTATTGGCGCTTAACCTCTTTTGGGGCATGATAAACCCTTTTTGATCCCAATAAGCACCTGAGGGATTAAATCTTCCCTTAGGCGCAAAAGGGCATGGATTTTCTTCTGTTTTCTTCCATCTGCCTTGGAATATTTTTTCTCCTGACTATCCATAGGCTCTGGAAGCTCACCTTTAGCCACTAACTCACCCAATATCGGCCTGGCCACTTCATCAAATCCTCATTTCTTTGATAAGAACAAAAATGGTACTAACATTGGCTCCAATGGGGACAACATACCCCTGTGGTCTGCTGAGAACTGTAGACCAAGTGCATTCTTATGTTGGGTTATGGAGTCTGCCCGAAAATGACCAATTGCCTTCTTTTGTTGGGTTATGGAGTCTGCCTAAAACATTATGTCTCCTTTAGACCTGAAAATTGATCTAATGTGTGACACAAAAATGCTCAATAACTTACAGCGTTAGCAACCTACCTACTTGCTCAAATAACAAAAGGTGAATGAAGTAAAATTAAAACAAACTCTACAAACTGAGAACAGATGCTCGACTACTAGCTTATTTATATACATAATCCTCCTACTATAATTAGTTCATCCACTTTAATAAAGTGAAATGACATTTCCAATGATACCAGACAAGTTCATTAATGTTGGGTTGAGCTCTTTGTGTGTGCTTTCGCAAAATTAGGATCAACAAAAGAGGAATTTGTAACATCATATGATTATGAAGTTCACACTTGTAATCTAAAAATACTATCCTCATAACTCAAGTAATTTGAGACATGGGCTAGTGTATACTCCAAATAAAATACCACCAAGTCATGAAAAGTATTAGAAATAATAATGGGCTTGACCAGAATTGAGGTTCCCTCTTCATGATGAATTTGATTGAACTGTTCTTGGATACTCTTCCATTTCTCTGTTTGTGATTTTGATGAAGAAAAATGAGGAAGTACAACAACTTTCTCATGAACCCACAATTTAGCAGCAGATTGCTCATAGAAAACAAGGGGCAATGCATCATCATTAATGTTACCTTGAAATAGATTTACAGAATTTTTAGCAACACAATCCTGATTTTGATCAATAGGTGTGAAAGAAAACAATGTCTCTTCTTGAAAATCCTCATGAATATATCCATAACTGGCATCCTTTTCAAACTCAATTTCAGAAAATTATTTCTCCTCTTCATTGTTGTAGGAACAATCTTTTTCATGTTCTATAACTGAATCAAGTTCTTCATTACAACAGTGTTCAAAAAGAAAATCAGAATATGGAAATTCATAAATGCTCTTTGGATCTTCTTGAAAATGTAAAAATTCATCAACACATACCATATTTCTTGAAACATAAGTAGGTATTTGCAACTCATGATCATCTTCAAAAGGAGAAATGTATCTTTGAATAGGGTATTGATTTGTATCTTTCAAGGTAGGAAGAAGTATGGTATCCTTTGGTAGATTCTCGGAAGCTTMTGTGTAAACACCCTCCAGTGATCTTCAGTGGAATTTGCAAGACTAGTTTCTTCATTTTCACTGTTATAACAAACTTCCCTTTCAAAATCTTGTTTAGATTCATCATTTGTGATCTYCCCTTCCTCTTCATTATCACAGGAAGAGTCTCCTATATCCTCTGAAACTAATTTAAAACTTTTATAGTAGCAGCTTCCTAGAGGAAGATCAATGGGATACCTCCTTTTGTAATGAGAATGAAACATCATATAAAAATATTTTAGTGAATCTATACAAGCAGCAGGCAAGGATCTGTACCATTCACGAGTGTCTCTCTAAAGAGGTCATAAACATTTTCATGAGGACATATGCATGAACAAAACTCAGTCGATGCATACATAAGTGGAATTCTATCAAACGTTGAGCCGGATTATCATCATCATCTTCTATGAATCTAGGAAGACAGTCTTCCCATACTCTTGTACTAGGTACGAGATTAGTAAAGCCGAGTAAGTTTGAAAAATGAAATGGTGCAAACCTTATAGTGACCCATGCATTACTTGATCCTGCCATTAAAACAAAGTGGAATCTCCAGTGGGATCATAGTGGATAGGGGAGTAACAATATTTTGAAGAAACGTTGAATGGAAGAGCCTACTTCTTGACATGATTCTCAAGAAGGATTGAGGAGGTCTATCAAAAGTTTTGGTGTAGATTTTAAAGCCAAAAACGAATCTTTAGGTATATCAGCTAGATTTACGGATTCAACACTTTGATGAACAGCTGAAGGAAATATTTCGAGATAAGGGTTACCTAAATAAAGAGGGATTTGACATTCTCTAACATTTCTCCAGGGTCTGAGTATGCAAGTTTCCACAGTAAGAAATAATTTCAGAGATATTTTTGGATCAAATATATGTGTGGAGTTTTGAAACGTCCAACGTTTAGAGTGGACACTCCACCCATCATCGGGGACGTAAGAGTTGATAGTTTTTCAAAGAGTGTTGAGGTAGTATTTAAAGGAGATAAATTTTTAACGTTGCTAGAGTGAAATTAGTCATTGCAATTTAAAATAATAAAATAATATTGAGGTTGTTAAGAGTTTAGGTGAGCAAAAGAGATTGAAAAAGTAATATGAAGAATTATAATTAATAAATTAATATGAAAGTGTTAAATTAAGACCATACAAGGGGAGGGGAGCGAGGTCGTTAGAAATATTTAATTAAATAGTGATAGGATAAAGGATTAAGGAGATGAATTATTAAAAAAAAAAAATGGATTGATGATGAAGTATTTAGACATAAGAGAATAAATTGCAGTGAGAGTATTAAAATAAAATGAAAAAGAATGAGAAATAAAATAAAATAAATTGAAATAACACAGTCATAGAGGGAGGGATGGAAAAAAAAATAGATGTAATCAAAGTAGAAAGAAAAATAAGTGTAATAAGTCATGTGGAATTGGGTTAGGAGATCAAAGGTGAAAGGCTAACAAAAGAAGGAAGAAATTAGAATATTCGATATAGAGGNCGAGTGTCTCTCTAAAGAGGTCATAAACATTTTCATGAGGACATCTGCATGAACAATACTCAGTTGATGCATACATAAGTGGAATTCTATCAAACGTTGAGTCGGATTATCATCATCATCTTCTATGAATCTAGGAAGACAGTCTTCACATACTCTTGTACTAGGTACGAGATTAGTAAAGCCGAGTATGTTTGAAAAATGAAATGGAGAAAACCTTATAGTGACCCATGCATTACTTGATCCTGCCATTAAAACACAGTGGAATCTCCAGTGGGATCACAGTGGATAGGGGAGTAACAATATTTTCAAGAAACGTTGAATGGAAGAGCCTACTTCTTGACATGAATCTCAAGAAGGATTCAGGAGGTCTATCAAAAGTTTTGGTGTAGATTTTAAAGACAAAAATGAATCTTTAGGTATATCAGCTAGATTTACGGATTCAACACTTTGATGAACAACTGAAGGAAATATTTCGAGATAAGGGTTACCTAAATAAAGAGGGATTTGACGTTCTCTGACATTTCTCCAGGTTCTGAGTATGCAAGTTTCCACAGTAAGAAATAATTTCAGAGATATTTTTGGATCAAATATATGTGTGGAGTTTTGAAACGTCCAACATTTAGAGTGGACACTCCACCCATCATTGGGGACATAAGAGTTGATAGTTTTCCAAAGAGTGTTGAGGTAGTATTTAAAGGAGATAATTTTTTACCGTTGCTAGAGTGAAATTAGTCATTGCAATTTAAAATAATAAAATAATATTGAGGTTGTTAAGAGTTTAGGTGAGCAAAAGAGATTGAAAAAGTAATATGAAGAATTATAATTAATAAATTAATATGAAAGTGTTAAATTAAGACCATACAAGGGGAGGGGAGCGAGGTCGTTAGAAATATTTAATTAAATAGTGATAGGATAAAGGATTAAGGAGATGAATTATTAAAAAAAAAAAATGGATTGATGATGAAGTATTTAGACATAAGAGAATAAATTGCAGTGAGAGTATTAAAATAAAATGAAAAAGAATGAGAAATAAAATAAAATAAATTGAAATAACACAGTCATAGAGGGAGGGATGGAAAAAAAAATAGATGTAATCAAAGTAGAAAGAAAAATAAGTGTAATAAGTCATGTGGAATTGGGTTAGGAGATCAAAGGTGAAAGGCTAACAAAAGAAGGAAGAAATTAGAATATTCGATATAGAGGGAGTATCTGAGAAGGTTGTAAAAGAAGAGTGATTGGAGAAATAAAGAGTATTCGAACAAAGGGAGGTTAATAGTCAGGAAAGTAAATGTTAAAAGAGAAAGAGAAATCTAGGGTGAAGATGAGGTTAGGAGATCGAGAGAAGTTAAAAAATTTATGAGAGAAGCAGAGGAAATAAAGATTTCGAGATAAGGTGTCATGAGGGGATCAAAAAGAAGATCGAGACCTGATTGTCCAGACAGAGGTGGGGGTATGGGGGAAGTCTTCAAGACAGGGGGACTAATGGTTAAGATGATAAATGGCGGGTTTCCAAGAATGTCTAAGCTTGTAGCCATCTTCCTAATTAAAGTTATCAGGGTGTTTTTCAATTTCAAGGGCTTCCCGAATGAGACATGAAGAGTAATGAGGGGCTAGGGATAAGATTTTTGTTTGGTCAAAGAAAATGAGGTGCTTAGATTTAGCAGAGTGTTCAACGATAGCGGATTTGGAGATTCGGTTGTGGATGGTGTCAATTATATGCTCTTTAAGCCTGGCTTTAAATGTTTTTCAATTTTGGCCTATATAATATTTCCCACAGGAGCACAGTATCGGGTAGACTCTTGGGCCGATCATTGGGTCAGATTTGTATTTTGTTGTTCTAAAAAGTTGTTTGATGGTTTTATGGTGTTTGTGTTGATATTATGGTAGCTGCGGGAGGTATTTACCTCCACGTGTAAACCTGACGATAATAGAATACTCTGGAAAGCAAGAAGAAACCCTAATGAGTTGGCTAATAACCCTAGAAGACATGTCGGCTCAAGAGGATAATTTATATTAGGTTATTAGCCTCCAAGAGAAGAATTCGGCCAGAAGAATTAATATATACTGAACAGACAGATACCCAGAATGAGAAGTCGGCCTAGGCAGTTAGCCAGAAATAGTATAAATACAGGAGGCCAGTTCTCATTCTGGCAGGCAGTCTCAGAATTGCAAAGCAACACTTATGCGCACTGCAGTACCCAGTTTTGTGCGCAGGTTTGGAGGAGAGATGCCATTGCAGTTGCAGCAGCTAAAAGGTCACGTTTGGCTTGGACTATCTCTTGGTTAGGGTTTGGAATATCTGATCAGCTCTTGTTGGTGCGTTATCCTTGGGGAAAGGTGTGCTACCCTTTGTTTGGTTATCTAGCCTAGGTTTTTCTTCCGGAGTGATTCTCTGTCAAGGTTAAGGTGCTCGGAGGGTGGCTTCATCCTATGATTGGGTGACAATAGTGGTATTGTCAATGGTAAAATGAGCACATCCATTAGATTCTAACAAGTTATGGGCCCACACCTCCTTCATTCAGTCTAACCGCTGGAAGGAAACATAGTCGTAAGGATATTAAGCTCGTTGAAGAATTGTCGCTAGGGTGTCTAGCAGGAGCAGTCACCATAGCACTGTCGCTAGGGTTACTAGCAGGTGCAGTTGTAGAAACCCTAATCCTCTTGTTGAGGCACCTTAAGTGAAAGGATTGACCTAATTTCCAGATAGATCAATGCGCCCTAGCCAAGCGCATCTCCTAATACTCTCAACAAGCCAAGACATCAAGTTTGAGTTTTTGGTCAAATCTAGGGTTTGACCAAGTCAAAGAAGCCATGACTTATTCTATGAAGTCAGAGAACAAGTTAGATGGAGCCTCTAACTTCATAGCGTGGAAGACAAGGATTGACCTCATCCTTGTCAAGAATAAAGTGTTGGATATCATGAAAGGAAAGATTGTGGAACCAGAGTTCGAAAAAGGAAAAGAGAAGGAACCGCAGAACGTTGTAGTTATGGAGAAGTTCAAAGACAGTGACATCAATGCCATGAGTATCATAGTGGACTCTATAAAACACCACTTGATACCCTAAATCTCCCATCTTGACTCATCAAAGAAGATGTACGATGCCCTAACAAACCTCTTCTCAGTCAGAAACATTGGACAAGTAATGAGTCTGAAGAATGAGCTCTGTGACATGAAGATGA
>JZKD02S1677563.1:98353-109288 GCA_000966675.3 Picea glauca
ATAAGGTTCGAATGAGGTTCGACTTTAGGTTCGGCTATATATATTGAACCCTAATGAAACCTCGTCCCAAACCTCAATAAAATTCTCCTTCAAATTCGTCCTAAGGTTCGAATTCAGGCACGCATTCAAGTTCGTTCAGGTTCGGCATTAGGTTCGATGAACCTTGAGGTTCGCCAAAGTTCGAACCTCAAGCTTTAGGTTCGACGAACCCTGTGACATAGGTCTGATGAACCAATTGGAAATCGCAGGTTCTTCTCCCCCCGCCCCCCCGAACCACAAAGGTGTCCATGTTCTTAAAAACAAATGAAATAAAGGGTTGACTCTTCTTACTGTAAAATGTCACTAAGTTGACCATTACTAGATACTACTAACTTGACTAATTGCAAAACTAACTCGACTAACTTCAACATATACTTACTTGACTAACTTGAACATATACTAATGCAAATGACGTCAAAACCTATGACTCCATTGATTTGGTTAACCATAGGGTTGAATCTTATTGACTTAAAACAAACTAAATTGAAATAACTCTATTGTACAACACTCCTCTTGTAGGAGTGGTGTAGTTTTATTCTTGTGATGGAGTGAATGGTTTCAAGTGTGTGGCATTCACCCACCCCTTTCTAAGTGTTCCATCCAATTGGGCCAAAGGGACAATGCCCAAGTTTCATTTTTCTTTGACTAAAAATGGACCTAGCCAAAGCATTTGTAATTTACCTAGATGTTTCATGTATTTGTTGTCGTACAACAATACTAGGTCTTCGTTAAAGGACTTATGTTTAATGTGGCAATCACCAGCGTTCAAAATTGAACCCGTCCAGGCCCTTCCAAAGGGGTTTGGCCCGTCAGAGAAGTGTGAATGAGAATTTGGCCTTCAGAAAAAATTAAAAATCTGAATTTTTCCCGTCCACTATGAAGTGGAGAATTAATAGCAATGTTTAAAAGGAAGGGAATTTGTGTAAAGTGACCGTCCATATTAATTTTACACAATTTATAATATATTTCAAATATATGCATTTATCATGCATTTAAGGTCGGACCGTGCTAAAAGGATTCAATAAATCAAGGATTCACTCCGTGGGTGTATGGCTCTTCACGTTTTGAGCGTACCACTCTCCACCACTCAATACCAAAAAGAATCAAAGAATCAATAAAATCCTCTGACACGAAACCCCATTTTAACGCTTAAGCAACTATTTTCTTTGCTGATGGTGATGCTTTTCTTACACACCAAGCAAGCCAGCTTATCTATGATGGTGCTTCTCTTACACATGTACAGAGGGGAAATCATTTCAGTCATCTGTAGTGATCTCCTTGCCGCATCCATCCCATCCTTCCCATCCCGTTCTTTCACCCCTCACAACGCCCATATAAGAAGTCAACACCCATCCCCACTCCTGCTAGTTCTTTTCATCAATTTCTTGTAATCTGGAGAGGGGGATTTATCCTCTATTATTATTCACAATCCCGAATCTTGAAACCAGTGGCATTCACGAAATTTCAGGAATGGAAGGTTTGAATTTTACATATGCCCAGGACAAAAGGGTGACACATAGCTCCCCTGGGATTCAAATTCCATCCCACCAACGAAGATTTGATCACGCAATATCTTGCTGGAAAGGTCCTTGACAACACCTTCACAGGGAGGGCCATTGCTGAGATCGCCCTCAACAAGTGCGAGCCTTGGGATATTCCAAGTATTCTTTTTGTTAGTGCTAGTTTCATATGATATATTTGCTTTCTATATGCATAAAATGTAGAGCTTATAAGACTCTAAAACCAAAGAGCCTTTCCCTTCTTCTGTAAGTAGGTCTTGTGTACTAACATGTTATTAAATTACCCATGGATGCATATGTCTTTCGTTGAGCATCCTTCCCTCCTCATCTGTAAGTTGTGGGTGTTTGTAGGTAAATAAAAAGTTTTATGGTATATCTCTTAAAATTGTTTCTACTACGATAAAAGCTTCCCTTCCTTTTCCTTGCAGCTCAAAGTTCAGATGTCATGAATATGATACAATGGTTTGGTTCACAGAGATATTCATATATATTATATATATTTTTAACAATTATATAGACTGTGTATATATCCATCTATATTATAGATGTTAGAGATATATTTATGTAAATAGAGAGTTATAAAGAAAGTAGTGTTTTCTATTAACATAATCTTTAAGTACGATTGCTTTTTTTCTAAACTTTCCTCTTCTTTGGAACTTGTGTGACTGAGTAAGATATACTTATCTTGCAATTAAAGTGTTTTTTCCACTATAAAATCTCCTATTTCATTTCACATGCAGTATTTATAAGTCATATCCCAAAAAGCAAATGTTTTGAGCATGAGATCTATGTGGAAATGAACCTGAATGGTTTGAACTTTGAAGGCTTTCTATGTTTGATGTGATTATGGCAAGCTATTCTTGTTATTCCAGCAAGTAGTGTGTGAAAGAGACTTCGCAAAAGTAAACAAGATAAAAAATGGTGATAGATCAAGACTTTCATTGGAGATATTGGATATGTTAATGTGTCTCTCTCTTAGTGCACTTCATGCTCTAAATGAGGTAGATTGGAATGTTATTTATGATGTATGATAACAAATGAAAGCTAGAAAGTCTCTTCCAGTGGGAAAATAGATTCATGTTTTTAATAATGATGTAAGCTCTAATACTTTTCAAGAATATCAAATGAATGGAAGAGTAATGTGTTTACTTATTATTTTTTATTAAAATGTGTTCATTTATGTAAAATAACAATAATTTTGTGGATATTATGAATGCAAAAGAATTAAAAAAAATTATGAAGTTTTATTGAAATTTTATAACTTTTTATGTAACCATTATTTAATTTTTTAAGATTGTAAAGATTTGGAAGTTCAATATTTTATTTTTGCATTTTCTTTAATGAAGGGTTTACTTAATTTACACTTATCAATTGAAGTACAATTATTTTTATAATTTTTCATTCTTGAAGGGTTGGATGATTATATTCCCTTCCAAGTGAAATTAAGACCATCCCTTCAAATTTGATCACTGGCAATCACCCCAAGCCTTTTCACAAGCTTGTTTCATTGTCTAATGGTTTTGAGTGAGATACATGTCTTCTTTGAGTCGCAAAAGTTATTCTAGCCTATCTTGTATAGATTGTTCCTCAGTCATCATTGTTGCAGTTGTGATTAGGAGATTGGGGGCAAGGAATTTTGTAGGTACCACAACTTCTCTGCCATATAGCAAGCTAAATTGTGTATGTTTGGTCATCTTCTTTATAGTAGTCCTATATGCCCATAAAAATATTGGTATGCACTCGTCCCAATGATTTCTATTTACAACACAAACCTTTGTCAACCCATTTTCTAGAATCTTCTTAAATGCCTCTACCGTTCCATTACGCTGTGGATGGTAGGGACTACTTATATGATGTTGTATCAAGAATTCTTGTGTTAATGTCGCAACCATTAGTGATTTAAAGAGTACCATCCATGATCACTTGTTAGGTTGTGTGGGCATCCAAACCTTGTAATGATGTTCTCAAATATAAACCTAGCCATTGTATTTGTTGAGCAGTATGTTAATGGTGTTTCTTTTGCCCATCTTATGAGAGAATCAATGGTCGTAATGATGTATCTTGCTCCTGAGTGGTGAGCAAGGGGGTTGATGGGTTCCATGAAATCAATGACCCATTTCTAGAATGGTTGAAGAGTTATTACTAGGTGCAATAGCAATTAATGCATTCTTGATGGCTTCCCCACACGCTAGCATACATCACAACATTTGGCATATTCTTTGGTGTCCTTAAATACTATCGGTSACAACAATTTTTCCTGTAGGATCTTGCAAGYAGTCACTTTTCCTYCATAATGTCCTCMTGCGACTCCACTGTGGCACTCCCAAAGTATGCTCAAGCATTCATGGGAGAGAACCCACCATCGAATATTCCATCCACACCCAACTTGTATAGTTYTCCTACAATTAGCTAATAGTCGATTGCTCTAGAGACCARTTATTTCTCCTACAYGGTTGAGAAGTCTTGTGATGTCAAGCCAGTAGTGAGGATCATCGATCTTAATGTATGTACATTGTCGAGAGTAGGTAAGTTAGCAATTACCTGAATATTTGATTGATCGACCAAAATGTCATCTCGACAAAGGACATGAACTAATAGAACTCCACATGGTGTGCAATATATGCACCTTTTCAAGTTGAGAGAAATATGTAGTTGTCAACACCTTTTGAACATGAGATGCAACATCACAACATGTTCCTTTAGTGATACATAGATGGTGCAATCATCCAAATACACTCCTAAGAATTTATGTATGTAGTCTTTGAGCGCTATGATGATTATCCTTGAAACAAAGCATTCTTCAGTCAAAACGACATCACAATGTAAGCATAGGATCCCCATTTTGTTGCAAAGGTCATATCTTTTTTGTCTTCCTTAGCAATGCAGCCCTAGTGATACCCCGGGAACCCATATGTAAATATGCCTATTTTCCTACAACATGGCCCAGCACTTCATCATTGAAGGGTGTGGTGAATGGGTCATGATCACAAGTAGCATTTAGCCCTCTGAAGTTTACACATACCCTGACCTCACCCATTACTATCTTTTGTCCTAGATAACAATTGGGCTTCTCCAGTTGGATTCTTCTATTGGGAACATCAACCTAGCTACAAGCATCTTATCAATCTCTTCCTTGATATTTTGCTTAACCTGTGAGTTAAGCCTATAGGGTGTCTTTTTTACGGGCTTGGCATTAGGCTCTATCTTCATCTCACCTAAACCACATTTGATACCTTTGGGTTTTATAAAATTCCAAGGGAAGAGATAATTATAATATTCTTTCAGGGGTACTTTTAATTCTCATAATATTTCCTCATCTCAATAATCCCCAACTATTTCCAATCGTGGATTTTCTTGCAAGTTGATGTTGATCTACTTAACCTTTAATGGTTCTTGATATATCTGGTGATGTGAATGATCAATTGTTTCATGCACGACTCTTTCCCCTTCTATCTCTTTCAATGTGAGATGGTGCAACTCATCTCAGTCATCGTCACTATCACCTTTTTGTCTAACTTTGTGGCAACGTTTTAGAGGTTCAAGGGTATTTTGTGTTTGTCGTGACTATGTCATGTTAATGTTTTCGGCATATTAGCATATTTTGCTACAACTTCTTGCAATCAAACATAAATGCTTTGATATTCTTTAATGCAGAAATAAGTTATGGAGTCTTACATGTAATTGAAAAATCCTTGCAAACAGAGACCTACATTGCATCTCAAAGCTTAGTTTCTCTCCTTAGTTCTTCATGGATTGTATCATGCTTTGGGGATTAGGCCGAGCATGCAGATGAACATATGACCCACATTTTCTTAAGATGTCCAACTCATGACGATTGAGTTATACAGTTCTTCAAATGTATATTTGAGTTTGTTTATCCTTTTGATATGGCACAGATATGATGTACTGGAAGTCATTTGTAGAGTATGATCATTAGGATTCTTCATCAAATGAATTATGAAACCAATATCTCATGGCGGGTTGCACTAATTCCTCTTTGTAGTGAATCCCTATGTGTTTCCCACCATTGTGCTAAGGTAGCTCTGAGTACCATAACAAGTGCAGGTATCCTCTTCTTTGGCTCGGTGGTGTGCTCTATTTAATCTAGAAAATCTTCAATGTCATCATTCCCATCATATATGGGTGACTCTATGATTTTTATGCCTATCCGACATTCCCGATGGAAGTACATCGTCTAAAACATAGTTCATTGGCTCGGTGGTGTGCTCTATTTAATCTAGAAAATATTCAATGTCATCATTCCCATCATATATGGGTGGCTCTATGAGTTTTGTGCCTATTCGACATTCCCGATGGAAGTACACCGTCTAAAAGATAGTCATTGTTGTGTTCTTACCAATTATGTAACACCTCCTTGGAGTCTATGTCGAAAGGGAATGTGCTCCTCCAACTAATAGCTCTGTCTGTTGTAGGGTTAACATATCCATCCCTCATGCCTGCAGTGAGGTTGTAGATATGGTCAACCATGTTGTCTTTTGTGGGCTCAATGTAATGGGTCCTAGATGGATCAACAAAATGCATGACTCTAGTACCTTCAACCTCAAAAGACAGTTTTCCTCTCTTTAGGTTAATAATTACATCGTTGTCATAGGCCCATTCAATCCGAAGTAGTGCAGGATGTGGATCTTTCTAATCTACTATATCTATGACTTCAAAGTCAGCAATTGTCTTTACTCCTGCAAGATCTACTTCAACATTTTACGATGTACCAATGGCATAGATTTTGTACTAATTTGCAAGTCACAATTGAATAGAATAGAAAACTAACCTTGGGCTTCCCATCATTTTCCAAAAATCCTTTGGTTATATGTTTACATCAAAACACAAATCCAAAATCACATCTTTGACTTCATATCTGGCAATTTCAATTGGGAGTCTAAACTCCTTGCACATTTTGATCCTCTCCTTTTTCCCCACCCTATTTGAATAACTCTCTGGTAGGGGGCATTGTGTTCTTGTTCCAATTGCTCTCCTTCCATTGCTTGAGTAATGCTCTCTTGCAACTTAGCCAACATGTGTTCGTTATCCAGCACTTTAAGAATGTCCCAAGGAAGTAATTCCATGATTTGTTTTCTTCCTAGGTCCCAATTGTGCTTTTGTTTGACCTTCCTCCTTTAAGTATGTCTAGTTGGTACCACCTACTATGTTAGTAGTGTTTTCATTAATAGTATTTGCATCTTTCCATAGGATGTCTATAGCTTCTCTATAAGTATGTTTTCACTTTGTTGCATCAAAGCAAGTGTTATTAAGTGTTGCTTTACAGATCTGAAATGGTGAGTCTAAACCTTGGTCCCACTGGTGCAAGCACCTCCTCTAGTTACTATATTAATCTTTAGGACTTCAACACTTCTCGAATCTAAGCTAACCAAGTTAGCAATCCTTCATCTAGCTCTAGCCTCCCACTTCTCAAGAGATAAAGGAAATCCTCTATAGCGTGCCTTGTGGCTCTGCAATATCAACATCTTGGTCTTCTTAGTATGGGATGATTTCTTGAGATATGCCCTATCTCATCACAATTATAACATTTTATTGGTTCAGTTCTACCTCCACCGCAACCTCCTCCTTGACCACAGCCACCATTTTGATTATCACCAGCCCTCTCCTCAACTCTTAATGTGTTGAAATATTGTAACTTCGAAGAATATTCTACCTGAGAGAGAGTCGAATAATATTATCTTATATTTAATTAGGCCCTATTGTGCTTTAGTAAAAGTCGGCCCTATTGTGCCTTGACAACTAAATGTAAATTAAGAGGGTAAAGTGACAGGTCAGACCAGACCTAATTATAGGCTCGCCAAACCACTATTTATAAGAGAGGCTAGCGCCTCATTTGGACACACTCACCACACTAGCTCTGCAGCTATGAAGAAGTGCGCAAGTCTTGGAGGAACTGCTACTGCAGCTAAGTGTGACGTCAAGGAGGGTTCTTGGTCTGTGTCTTGGTATTTCTTGGTTAAGTGGTGCACTACTCTTCCTAGTGAAGGAGTAGAGTAGGATCTTTTGTTCGGTCTTTGGTCTATCTATATTGAAGAAGTTTTTGCTGGGTTTTCTCCCCCATGAGGGTTTCCCAGGATAATCTGTGTCTCTATTGTTTCTGTGATTGCCTCTCTTTCAGTGATCTTATTTATACAGCTAATGTGCTAAATGATTATTATAATAATAAAGAAGAATAGTAACTGCTAGTTGTATAAGTAAATCTTCAACATGGTATCAGAGCAGGCTTGAAAGAGACCAACACACCCTATCCAAAATCAAGTTTTCAGTATTGCAGTTGTTGTAGAATTAGGATTACTACATAAACCCTAAGTGTGATGTTTTCCTTATTTGAGGAGGACGTTGAGGGAAGTAACCACATCTAGGAGTTCGCCCTAGGAGGGCGCATCTAGTCCCTGGATCAGAATTCAGAAATTCGAAGTTTGAGGAATTAGGGTTTCTTCATCAACCCTAGGTTGCAGTTGCAATTGCAGTACCAGTTGCAACTGCAGCTGCAGTACCAGTTGCAATGAAAGTTTTTGTGAAGTGTTGGGACAGATTTTTATTGTCCTAGTGCGCCTTACCCTAGCAAATCTCCAACTAACTTTAAGTTACGAGTTAAAGCAAGTTTGAACTTTTAAAGGTTCATTATTGCTTGCCACTGCTGCCGGATCGTGCCACTACCTGTCGATGTTGTCAGAGGTATGTACTTACATATGTTTAAACTGTATCATTATTTTAAAGGGTATTTGCAAGAAAAAGGATCTTTTGTCTAAACAATAATCGTAGATCTAGAGGGATCTCAGATCCAGCACATTCAGAGGAACTATGCACCCCAGATTTGATTACTTTGATATGCCTCTACTTGTTATGGCAATATTGTAATATTATGAATATTCAGGTTGCATTTTAATCTGTTGAAGTTATCATACTAACCATTGGTCAAAATTAAAGTCAAAGTATTAGATTGATTAAAGCTAAGATTATAGAGTTTATTCCCTAACTCAGATTTCTGTCAAGATAGCATATTGTCTTAGTACAGAGGACAGGTTGAAGAAAGTACTTGTCATCTTGAGTGAAGGAGACTCGGAAGAAAAGAAACACACTCATTCTTGAGGTCAAGACTCCAGGTTCCAGGTTTGATTGATTAAATTGATAAGATTCAAATTTACACATATCAAGTTTGATAACTGCTAAACACTATAGTTGTGATAAAAATCTTTGAAAAGTTTTATTATTGAATACTTGGTAGCATGTGAGCAATATTGAGATAAATGCTTACTGTAATCATTTACTAGATATAACTAACATCTCCTCTAGGAGAAACTTCTTGTTTTGTTTTTCAGGTTACCATGGAGGAATGATTGATCACAACACTAGAAGAGTGTTTTTCTCATTCCTTATTATTGTATTTATTAATTTTTACCCTTGTTTCGAGCAGGTCACAAGTGATAGCTATAAAGGAGCTACTATGACAATTGTTCTTGCTATTGTTTTATTATTATTATAAAGAGTATTATTCTTGTCTGTTGTTTCTCCCTTGTTGTTCTTGTTCCGGGCAGGTCACAGGTGATAACCCTGAGGAAGCTATAGTGACGGTTGCAAGAGGCAACATATTAGATGAGACATGGAGCAGACTATCCAAGCTGTATACATGACCGTATACATCCATGTACCAAAGAAGATGAAGAAGAAGCTACTTTTGAGATACAGAGTATCTCATATGGAGATTGATTGTAAGGAGCAGAAGGCTCCAAAGATGACCGAACATTAGAATAGAACTCACAGTAGACTTGGTCAATGGATAATGAAGCCACCTTGACAAGAAGCAGAAATTGTTTCAAGTCTGACTCATCTTTTCATATTAAGACTTGATATTCAAACACCAAGTATATCCTGCAAAGACTGTGAATTTTTTGTAGACTCAGAAGAAATCAAGACTCAGAGTAAGCCCGATCTCATAAAGGATCAGATGGGAAAAAGAGACATCTTCCAAGACTGGTAGACAGATGCCATGAGTTGAGAAGACTAGATCGTAGCTTCAGAGACCTCTATGAGACATGAAATCTCCTGAGAAGATTCCCTTGTTTCGATGACAGAGGAGGAAGCCAGTCAGAAGGACTGGAATATGGATTTTTCCTTGAGACCAGAAGGGAAGTCAATGGTGACTTCCAAGATTGATCTAACGGATCAAGTATGTTGCAGATAACAATATAAAGATGTACAAAGCCTAATTTGGAGGATTCTCCCAGCAAGAGGGAGAAGACTATGACGAGACACTTGCTCCGGTAATCAAAAAAAGTATATATAGAACAACCATGATCCATTAAAAGAAGTCGATGCAGTATGAGATTCAGAGGGAGCAAATGAATCTGTCATCATGATGGAGTAGAGGAGCTACACTCAGAGTTCAGCAGCTACAGTGATAATAGAGCAGTTATTCTCAGCTTCAGAAATAGCAGCTGCAAGTGCAAAGTCTCGGTTCCAGAAGGAACAGTTGCAGAAAAAGTAGAGGACATACTCTCAGGTAGTGAGAGAGATAGTGCTTTGCAGAAAACACATAGAACCAACACATGATTATGTAGATTGAGTTGCAGTTGAGCAAGTGTACCAAGTCGGTACAATGTGATGTGAAAATTTGGTTTCAAAGTACAGGATAGGAAGACTCGTGTCTGGAAGTTGAAGCAAGCTACAAGAGCTTCGTATGGCAGGATTGATAGTTTTCTGATGAGTTGGGGCTTTACCAAGAGTAAAGTTGATCCCAACCTTTACTTCAAGATTGAGAATGATGGACCAGTTATATTGTTGCTATATGTGGATGACTTATTCTTGACAGATGAAGAAAAGCTCATCACAGATTGTAAGAAGAAGCTTGTCGCTGAATTTGAAATGAGGACCTAGGCTCGATGCACTATTTCTTAGGTCTTGAAGTATGGAAAATCCCAGAAGAGATTTTCCTTAGTCCAGGAAAGTATGTTGTGGAAATTCTAAAGAGATTCAACATGATGGACTGGAGAACCATGTCCACTCCTATGGAGACGAATCTGAAGTTATTGGCTGATACTTCGTCAGAAATAGTTGATGTTACTCTATACAGATAGATGATTGGTTTGTTGATGTATCTTACAAATACCAGCCCAGATATATGCTTTGTTGTGAACACCTTGAGTCAGTATGGCAGGATTGATAGTTTTCTGATGCGTTAGGGCTTTACTAAGAGTAAAGTTGATCCCAACCTTTACTTCAAGATTGAGAATGATGGACCAATTATATTGCTGCTATATGTGGATGACTTATTCTTGACAGATGAAGAAAAGCTCATCACAGATTGTAAGAAGAAGCTTGCCGCTGAATTTGAAATGAGGACCTAGGCCCGATGCAC
>JZKD02S1677563.1:126868-140887 GCA_000966675.3 Picea glauca
AGAGTATTCTATTCTCGTCAGGTTTACACGTGGAGGTAAATACCTCCCGCAGCTACCATAATATCAACACACACCCACATGGAGGAATAAACAATTCTAATTTAATGTTGAATTTAGAAGGGGTTCCTAAACTCACTCATTAGACTCCTATAAAAGGAGAGGCAATGTGAGAAGACACTTATGACATCTCATTGTGACATTATGGAGTTGGCATAAGTGAGTGAGCACTTGTGCAAAGGAGATTGGGAGGCAAAATTTCAGCAAGGAAATTCTTCACTTTGACAAATCTGGCCTAGGGTTTCTCGACATTCTATTTTATGATTTTTCTACCAAGGAGGACAATCACACGTGTGGTACGGACAAGCCGTACAGTCCATACGGTTGACATCAGCGGTCAGTACAGTCTATACGGCTGACATCAGCAATTTGTAAAGTTTGTACGGCTGACGTCAGCAAGTCGTACAGCTAGGGTTTGTGGCAGGTTTGCAAGTTGGGGTTTTTCCGGAATTTGTTGAATTTGTTGAATTTGTAATTTGTGAGGACAGTTTTTGTCCTCATAATTTCTCAATCAGAAAATTTTATAGAACTGAATTTTTTATGTCTCATGTGTATGGATGATTTCTCTTTGATCCTTATGTTTCTGCTGTAATTTTTTTGTCATAATTTCAGTGTAAAATTATTCATTGATAACAGCCCTAGTTTACAGTTTGAAGTCACTTGGAAGTAATTTTCAAATTTGAAATTGAATGTCGTAGAAAATTTGACATAGTATCAAAGCATAGGCTCTAGAGCGAGAAAGGATCATCTTCTTGAGACACAAGTGGTTGTAGATTTTTTTGTTGTTGCAGATTTTTTGTTCTGGGCAAGCCACAATGGTGAGCACTCTTAGAGTGGAGGACAGATTGGATGGAGCCACTAATTTATGGGCTTGGAAGGCTAGGATTTTTTTTCTCTTGGAAGAGAATGATCTCAAAGAGTATGTTGAGATGGTGATTCCATATCCAAATGATGCACAAAAATTGGCAGCCCATAGGAAAAGGGAAGTGAAGGCCAAGTGGTTGTTGTTGGATTCTGTGAAGGATCACTTGATTCCTCATATTTCCGAGAAGAAGACAGCAAAAGAGATGTATGAAGCTTTGGTGGGCTTATACCTAAGCGGGAATGCAAGTCGAAAGTTGATTTTGAGGCACCAGCTCTGATCTGTTGAGATGTCCAGTTCAAATACAGTTGCCAGCTACCTCGTGAGGCTCACTCAGATTCATGATCAACTTGTAGCCATTGGTGAGGCAGTTGATGACACAGAGCTGGTGAATGTGGCATTGAATGGTTTTCCCGGGTCTTGGGAACCATTTGTGCAAGGGATTTGTGCACGAGAGAAGTTGCCACCATTTGACAGACTATGGATCGATTACATCCAGGAGGAGGCTCGGATAGAGTCCAGGAATGGAAAGCAGAGAGATAACAATGATGAGAACATGGCCCTAGCTGCTCACGCTAGAAAGGGCAGAGGAAATTGTTCTCCAAGGAGAAAGGCATCTCTAGAACTGAGGAAGAAGAAGGACCTTAGCAAAGTCAAGTATTTTGTTTGTGATACGATAGGCCACTATGAGGCACCAGCTCCGATCTGTTGAGATGTCCAGTTCAGATACAGTTGCTAGCTACCTCGTGAGGATCACTCAAATTCATGATCAACTTGTAGCCATGACACAAAGCTGGTGAATGTGGCATTGAATGGTTTTCCTGGGTCTTGTGAATCAATTGTGCAAGGGATTTGTACACGAGAGAAGTTTCCACCATTTGACAGACTGTGGATCGATTACATCCAGGAGGAGGCTCAGATAGAGTCTAGGAATGGCAAGCAAAGAGGTAACAATGATGAGAACATGGCCCTAGCTGCTCACGCTAGAAAGGGCAAAGAAAACCATTCTCTAAGGAGAGAGGCATCTCCAGAACAGAGGAAGAAGAAGGACCTTAGCAAGGTCAAGTGTTTTGCTTGTCATACTCTAGGCCATTATGCTTCACAGTGTCCACAGTGGAAGAAAGGGAGAGGGAAGCAGCAAGCATCATCAACAGACGTGGATGAGGTTGCAAACAGGCTTCAAAGGGAGTTCTTATTGGTCTCCGCCCTTTTTGGTACAGTTTCCAGTAGTGGGACTTGGATGGTGGATAGTGGAGCCACATGTCATATGACAGGAGCACGGGATTAGTTCGAGAGCTTCACAAAGTCTGACTCATATTTGTATGTGGAACTTGGTATGGGTACCAAGCATGTAGTGAAGGGATCTAGAACAGTGTCATTCCGGATGGAGTCAGGAGATGTGTTGAGAGTGACAAATGTGTTATGGGTGCCAAAACTCAAAAAGAGTGTGCTCTCAATCTCAGCGATTGAGGAGAATGGCTATGAGATATTATTCTGAGATGGACGGGAGTTGTTCATGTTAGAATAAATTTGATGTGCTCGTTTCACCATAGACAATGCTACACCATTGTCACCCATCCATAGGCACAAAAGCCACCCCCGAGCACCTTAACCTTTGACAGAAAGAATGATTCCAGGAAGCCACACCATAACCAACAGATAACCAAGAGAGCTCACCTTTTCCAAGGGTAGCGGACAAGAGAAGTACCAGAAAGATTAAACAAGAGAAAACCGTACAACTGCAACTGTTGCTGCTCCTCCTCCAAACTTGTGCACTATTTTTGGTTTCCTGAGTGAGAGTGAGTGAACAAATGAGCCAAGACGTCCTCTATTTATATTAATCTGTCCAGTGACTTTTTTGGCTGGGCCGACCTGACTTTCTGGTAATTATATTTTTTGTTTATCTTTTTCCTACGAGGCCGACTTGTCTCCCTGGAGGATAATGCCTTAATATTATATATTCTGTTGAGCCGACATGTCTTCTAGGGCTTTCACACATCTGTTTAGGGTTTCTCTTCCTTCCGGAATATTCTGTTCTAGTCAAAGGTTACATATGGAGGTTAATACCTCCCACAACTACCATAATATCAACACTCCCTCTTAGCTAGGGAGGTATTAATGGTCGCAAACACATCCATCCATCTTCACATGGCATGGGAAAGACTCACATAGTCTTGTAGACCATTCTACAAGTAGTATCGTCATAAGTATCATCATTACTATCAGCAATCATCAAAACATATCGTCGTACTTGTTCTTGGTATTCTTTTGTCATAGACAATATCACAATATCCATGAGCCTCATTTAGCTATATTGATGATCCATCTCCACCACCATGTGTCTAGCACCTCGAGTCATTCTTGTCCCATGACAAGAATCGTGACCTCATCGGAGCCACATTCACCTCATAGTTGGTCCTCTCATAGGATCACTCATGAATGCATTTAGCTCGATGCTATCGAACACGTGTGTCTAGTACTTCGGGTAGTTCTTGTCCCATGGCAAGAATTATGACCACATCGGAGCCACAAACACCTCATAGTGATCCTCTCATAGGATCACTCTGTGAATGCATTCAACTCGATGCTATCGGACACGTGGAATTGCACCTCAAGCACCTCGAGTCTTCAATCCGTCGAAGACTACGTCGGGGCACATCTCCGGATGTAGATGTTCCCTATCTCCCCTGGTCTGCAGCCCAGTTCTTGTGTAGATAGAGTCGGCCCGATGCTTATCAAGGCTACTCACCTACTCGTGAGAGTTTCAAGGCCCGATGCAATTCACACATAGGAGATCTAGCAGCAACTCGAATCTTCAGTCCGTCGAAGATTACATCTGAGCCTATTCCCACATGATCAAGTCCCTCTGATCAATCTTGGAATATCAACATGATGCTGCAATCATCAATACTCCCCCAAGGAAACATTTGCATTCCTGCCAAGCTTGTCTGAGACAGAGGGTTATTGCAAATGTTAGCTATCTTCTCATCTGTGGATATGTGATTGAGCCTCACTGCTCCTTCCTGCACCATGTCTCTGATGAAGTTCTGCAAGATCCTTCGAAAAGCCACCCTGCTTCATATCTTGCGTCACTGGCTATGATATATGACTGAGTGCTACAGATATATGCTTCCCTGCTTGTCTAGAAATCCTGCTCGATCCCAAGTTGAAGTAGCACCCCAGGTGTTAAATCTTTCTTTTGCACTACCAATCCAAAAACTGTATAGCCCAGCAGCCATACTTCATCATCGAAGATCAATCATATCTATCTGTACCACTACATAGGTACCTGCATGTTGTATTGTAACCCAATAATACGGTCATGGCTCAATCATATATTGGCACAAGGTGCTCTCTGCAAAGCAAATGTCTATCCTGTCACACAACTTCCTTAGATGTGTCGTCATAGGTGTGGCCATGGACTTCCTGTCCATCATGCTAAACCTCTTCAGTCTCCTCATTGAATATCTCATCTGGTGCCAGCCACGCTTACAATCCCAATATATCCGGTCAAGATCATTCATCTCAAACTCTGAAATCAACTCCCTCTATCTGAGAGAATCCTCGGACCACGCTTTCGTCTACTGCATTGCCCCTTTGCATTCTGCAAAGTGTCACGAAACTATGTTGGCTTCTTTTTTATCACTGACTCCCTCTGACTCTGACTCCCTCTCAGATTTATCTCTTATAAGTTATGACCAGCCCGGAACAAGAAACAAGAACAACAAAATCTCCATTGAAGATATCCTGCCTAGAGTCTAGGTCAGTAACCAAGAACATCTCCTAAAGGAGATCAACTTCATCTCGTAAACAATAACCATTTACATAAGAACAAGAATATCTCCTAGAGAGGAGATCAACAAGTGTATCTCTAGTATTAAGGGGTTAGTATAATGATCATAACTTCAATAGATCAAGATGCAGCATAAGATCATAATAATGCCATAACAGCTAGAGACAACAATTTTTAAATAATCAAACCTAGAGTCTTCACTGCTAGGGAGGGTGCGCTTGTTCCTCTGAATGTACTGAATTCAAAATCACTGCTTGGGCAAGGTCTCTTGCACATCCCCTGCAAACACACTCATGCTTTGTTGGATGATATAACTTGAAAAGAATATACAAGTGCATACCTTTGAAATTTGTAGTATCATTCAGTGTGTCTTCTAATCTAAAACTAGACACCATCTTGACAAGAAGAGGTTAGAAATTGAATCAAGAAGGTTCAATGATTAAAACAAGCTAGAAACACTGAAATTTCAATTTTGACCACAAAATCAATTTTAACCAAAAGTCAACCTTTGACTTTGACCCAAAAACTCAAACTTGACGTTTTTGCTCGTTGAGGGCACCAAAGGGTGTGCTAGGCTAAGGTGCACTATAATACCCAAAAATTAGGTCCAATGCTTCACTGAAAGTGCCCAAGAATTTAGGTTTAGGGTTTGTTGCAGCTGCAAAATCAAAAACCTTAGTTGCAGCTGCAATTGGTGCTACAACGAGCTTGACAAAGAACTCTCGATCTACCTTCCAGCGGTTAGACTATTATGAAGGTAGTGTGGGATGATAACCTACTAGAATAAAGTTGATGTGCTCGTTTCACCATAGACAATGCTACACCATTGCCACCCATTCATAGGCACAAAAGCCACCCCCGAGCACCTTAACCTTTGACAGAAAGAATGATTCCAGGAAGCCACACCATAACCAACAGATAACTAAGCGAGCACACCTTTTCCAAGGGTAGCGCACAAGAGAAAGTACCAAAAAGATTAAAGAAGAGAAAACCATACAACTACAGTTGTTGTTGCTCCACCTCCAAACTTGCGCACTATTTCTGGTTTCCTGGGTGAGAGTGAGTGAACAAATGAGCCAAGACGTCCTCTATTTATATTAATCTGTCCAGTGACTTTTCTGGCTGGACCAACCTGACTTTCTAGTAATTATATTTTTTGTTTATCTTTTTCTTATGAGGCCGACTTGTCTTCCTAGAGGATAATACCTTAATATTATATATTATGTTGAGCCGACGTGTCTTCTAGGGTTTTCACACATCTGTTTAGGGTTTCTCTTGCTTCCAGAATATTCTATTCTAATCAAAGGTTACATATGGAGGTTAATACCTCCCGCAGCTATCATAATATCCGTTATCCACCAGTTTGCACAAACTGGATTTCCTTAAGAGCCGCCAGAGAATGAGCAATCAGTGCTCATATTTGCAGAATTCAAAGTTCAGTCGGTCTTGTAAAAGATCCATTTTTTCCGCATTTCCACCATTGTAATAAATGTCCTAAGTATGAGAGATTGTAAAAGGCTATTGGCCACCCAAGACCAGGAGCGAGCACATACTTTGGAGTGTTTTTTTTCTACTTGTTAATTATTTTTTCTACTTGCCTTAGTGAGCGATTAAATAATTTCTAAGTTTTTTCACTCAGAAGACTTAGCTCCAAAGCCGAAGTATGTGTTGGCAAGCAGGGTTTGGCATGGAAAATCCAATGTCTAGTCTCTAAATGTATATAAGCTCATACTAGGACATACTGATTGAATCATTTGGAAATTGCGGCTAGGTTTGATAGGTTTTTTTTTAAGTTTTCAGTGAATTAATTAAATTCCCGCAAAAATGGAATTTATTAATTCTAAGTCAATAAATGTAAAAAATATGGCATCAAACATTGTCAGATGTCATATTTATAGTCGTTTTCCAGTCCCGAGTATCATGTAAACCCCTATTTCTCATCTTTCGAGACTAAAAAATGATTATTATCACTAAAAAATCAATTTTACTCGAAATTTACGGAAAAGGGGTAATTTAATTAATCTCCTAAAATTAAGGAGAACTGGGGAACAGGTTTTAGACATGTTTTTTTTTTATGTCCCTAGTTAACTAAAGGCCTAAGGCGAGTTAGCTAAGTTGAGGTCGACTTAACTAAGATGAGGTGGACTAGGAGGAGATCCCAATGTGGGAACTCAACTCCTCCTAGGTGGCGCATTCCTAGAAGCATGGCGCATCTCCCAAAGGGCCCACGCATCCCTAACTACTCCTCTCACTCGCACTCATCTCCTCTTACCTTCACTCCCACTCCCCTTCACCTTCCTCCACTCCACACCTCTCCACCCATCTAGCACGCATCTACTCCTCAACTCGTGCGCAACTCCCTCATCCCCATGCATTCCCTAAACCCTAAACCTAACCCTCGCGCATGCATCACTTAGGAATTGTCACCCCATTATCTATTTAAGAAAGGGTCGACCTCTCCTCAAGTTAGTTCAGTATTGGGCAAGCAAGCTATTGTAATTTTGTAAGCATTTGGAATAAGAAAGTCTTTGGAGCTATTTTGGTGTGGACTCAAATGTGTGGATGCTTTGACCTAAATGCAAATCTTCTTATGAGGTAACATGTATTGATTTACATTTTAATTTTGTGGTTAATTGTTAAAGCCTTGTAGGTATGCTATCATATAATAGGGTAAGAGTAATCTAGCTTGATTTACCTTACTGCTTCTTTACTTCATAGACTCTTCAATGCATGCTTTATTTTCAGTTAAATTTAACATGCATTTGTGAGTTGTGTATGTAGGGAAGACCTTTAACAGTTTGTGCAGGATTGAAGTGTAAATTTACAGGTTCATCAAGGTGGAGGATTGACAGGTGGTGGTTTCCATTGACATCATCCAAAAGATTCTAAGATCAAGCTCCCTCTTCTTCATACCAAGAGAACCCCATTGCCCAAAGTTCCAGGCTCAGATGGAAGCTCCAAAAAACTGATAAAAAAAAAATTCCTCATTCTTTTATTTGATTGCATGCAAGTTAGAGCAAGTCTATATTTCATTATTAAACATCTAAAGTTTGCATGCATGGTTTGCTAGATCTAGGCTGAAATTTGTCAATTTTTTAAAGAATAGATCCAGGCAATTTTAGGCATTTTCTTGGTCTTTTCATCTATAGTCTAGATCAAAGTTTGTGCTTAGTTTTAACTTCTTTATCAAGCTGTTTAGAGGGTTTATGTTTGCTGTCCTAAAACAGCAAACAGAAGTCACTAAAAAAAGCCTAAGTTAGCTTTGTTTGAAGCCTCAAAGGGCCCAAAAATTTTACACTTTTTGCCTTGGAAAATTTTTCTAAAATTTTTATCGTTTAGAACTCTTTCTTATCATATTCTAACTTGATTTACTTGTTGTTTTCTTGCAGCAAATACAGGTTCAAGAGGAGATTTTGCCAGTTTTGGGCAAAATCAAGGCTCCCGGGGACCCTCGGGGGTTGTGACTTCGTCAAAACGAAGTTTTTTTTTTCTCTCTTTTCTTCTTGTATTCTTCTTAACGATCCAATAATAAGGATCCCTATTCTTCTAAAAAGAGCTAAAGGCTCAAAGAGAACTCCGGTTCTCCATTGTAATAGTGCAATAAAAGCGGGCCCTTCGTGCCCAGTTCTTCATCCCCTTAGAGGGATTTGTGGTGTGGGTTTACTTTGCCTTTTTTTTTTAGTTGTGCATGCTTAAAATCTAACAATCAAATACACAAGTCAAACATATCAAACACACTACAACAGTATAAATTTTTATGCATGTAACTAATTCTTCAATTTTCATGCATACTTAGTTAGCTGGTTTTCAAGTATTTTCTTTCTTCAATCAGTTTTGCAACAGTATTTGATTTTCAAGCAGTATCTTGTTAATCTCTCTCAACTACAAAGCAAGGTACATAAACTTAATTGTTGCAATTTTATCTTTACACTTTCAAGTGTTTTTGCAAGTGCTTCTTTATTCACAAAGCAGGGTGTGATCTATCTATTTCAAGTTTTATCAAGTAATTGAACCTTGCTAGTTTAATAGGGCAATCTCTTAAGATTATGAGTTCATTGGGAGGAAAAAACCCAAAAGTGACCTACGAAGTAAGGCGGACCCTCTCGGGACCTGGCTTCCCACCCATTTTGGACATCCAGCACTTTTGGTGAATTTACTGGTGAAACCATTGGGTTTCGGTAAACTCTCAGCATTGAGCAAGTCCAAGCAAAGAACGAGCTTTCTAAAGGGGCCAAACACTTTTCATTAACTAATTACAAAATTTAACTTAATAAAAATTTCGATCTACACTGCCCACGAATCTCTTTAAGGCACTGATTAAAAGTACATTTAATTTACCTTATGTGAGCAGTTACATTTATGCATGTTATCTAATCTTCTTTTATACTCTTGAATATTGCAGATGTTGTATCCTTTTGATGTATGAATGTTTCATGAGCAAAGTGTTCTTTATGATGATAAATGTTAAATGGTGAATGATCTAATTTTATTTTCAGCAATAAACTCCTAGATTAAAGTGTTTTTCTTTCTTAGTTTAGAAAAGCCTTAGATTTATTTTATAGGGACTACCCCCCTTGGCTTCGCTAGGAGTTGGCCTAGACGGAGGAGTTGAGGATAAGGTGACAGCACCTTGACTCGAGACTTGCCCCCAAGGACACACCAAGTGGATTGAAGGTTTCTTCCACGATAACCCAGGTGTGTATTATGACGGCAACAATATCAACAATTCATGCCCAAAGGATCTAGCTCAGACACGGCAGTGGTTCTTGGAGTTAGAGAGAGCAAATTGTCTAAGCTTAAGGGCCAGCCTATGCGAGCCATGGCAAGCAGCAAAGTGACAGTGAACAAAGAGCAAGTCGCTCCGAAGGTTGTGCAGAGTCAGAGGGAGTCAGACTTCAAAGGGAGTCAACAAGCTCAGAGGGAGAGTCAACCGTCCAGAGGAAGTCAACCTTCAGGTTCAGGTGGAAGAGAGGAGTCTTCCAAGACTGTCAAGAAGGTGTCATGGGTTGAGATAGCCAGGCAAGATGCTTAGAAGTTGGAAGCTTCTAGGAGCAGGGTGTCCTCCAAAAAGGGTCCATATCATACAGCGGGATTTGCTTTTGTGTCAAAGGGAGCAACTGTGGTAGCGAATCCAGTGTGGGAGACAGAGCTATGTCCAGGTAATGGTGGATGGAACACCTCTCTCACTAAGAGGGAGTGTTGATGTTCTAGTAGCATCAAGAGGTATTCCCACATTGGCCTTGGTGTCGGGCATGTGGGAATCTTCGTTGGCACTCACATTGCATTTTTCATTTTGTGAAAACCCCTTGTATATTGAGCTAGGCCTTAGTTGGGGCTTCACACCCACATGGAGGAATAAACAATTCTAATTTAATGTTGAGTTTAGAAGGGGTTCCTAAACTCATTCATTATACTCCAATAAAAGGAGAGGCAATGTGAGGAGACACTTTGACATCTCATTGTGACATTATGGAGTTGGCATAAGTGAGTGAACACTTGTGCCAAGGAGATTGGCAGGCAAAATTTTAGCGAGGAAATTCTTCACTTTGGCAAATCCGGCCTAGGGTTTCTAGACATTTGTTTTCTGATTTTTCTGCCAAGAGAGGACAGTCACACGTGTGGTATGGATAGGCCATACAGTCTGTACTGCTGACATCGACAGTCCGTACAGCTGACGTAAGCAAGTTGTACAATAGTTGTACGGCTGACATCAACAAGTCGTACAACTAGGGTTTGTAGCAGGTTTGCAAGTTGGGGTTTTTCCGGAATTTGCTGAATTTGTAATTTGTCGGAGGACTGTTTTTGTCCTCAAAATTTCTCAATCAGAGAATTTTACAGAATAGAATTTTTTGTGTCTCATGTGTATGGATGATTTCTCTCTGATCCTTATGTTTCCGCTGTAATTTTTCTATCATAATTTCAGTGTAAAATTATTCAGTGATAACAACCCTAGTTTACTGTTTGAAATCACTTGGAAGTAATTTTCAAATCTGAAATTGAATGCATTGAATTGCCTGAAAATTGACAAAGTGAAAGTCTTATTTTTAGCTATTAAGTCTAAAAAGTGTATTTCATGCATGCATGACTTAGACTAAGAGTAATCTCAAAAATAGATTAGGGTTTTGGTCTCAGTTAAAAGTATAAAGACAGGTCAAGATAGAGAGTTCATACACACATGAACAGTTGAGCAGGTTGAGCAACTGAGAAATAGAGAGACAGTAGCCAACAAGAAAGAGGCATTTTCGGGGAACGATTACAAGGCATACAAGGATCTGTACAGTTCTGTACAACATACGAAACAATTACGTACAGTCATATGGGTAGGACCATATGGACTCGTGCAGTGGTATGGACCAGATCCATACAGGTCGTTCTACGCAGTTAAGAGAGTGATTTCAGTAACCGTGCAACTGCTGGTTTTGAGCAGCTTGTGGAGGTTTCCTTGTAAGTTTTTTTAAGGAATGAAAAGTTGCTTTTGAAGAAGTAATTACCTGTGTATATGTAAAATTAATTTTATGCTTCCACTATTTAGTTTCCCGTTAATGTGGGATTGATGCTATGGTCTGAAATTTAATTTCAGCATTAATTAAATTCAGCAATCTACTTGTTTGATTGAGATCATAAGGACTTTAGTCACCTAGGCTTGGATTTTTGACATGGTATCAGAGGTTGATCTTTGATTGAGATTCTCATGGATTTGATGCAATAATTCTATTGCAGGGAAGGACTGGCAATTAGAGGGTTTCAAAGTTTTATTTTCAGATTTGGGAGTTTGTGCAATAGATCTCAAAGATGTCATCAGCTAGCCTCAGGTTTGAGGACAGATTGGATGGTGCCTCAAATTTATTAGCATGGAAGGTGAGAATTACACTCTTACTAGAAGAGAATGATCTCTGAGATATTGTCAAGGACATTGTGACTCCACCTAGAGATCTGCAACAGTTGAAAACTCACAACAAGAGGGAAGTGAAGACCAAGCGAATAATCATGGATGCCATAAAGGATCATTTGATCCCTCATGTATCCAGAAGAAGACAGCGAAGGAGATGTTCGATGCCCTGGTTAGTCTCTACCAGATAGGTAGCATATACAAATCAGCATCCTATCAACACCTAGGACGATCTCATGGATACTATCTGAAAGCAATTTTACTCATTAAGGTGTAAAGATGCTATGTTAGCTTGATGGTGACAATTTATACAGCTTCTTGGTCAGACAATCTAGCAATTTATCATGGTCTTCAATAAGCTCTCCATCGAACTTGAGGTACAAGACCCAAAAGACGCCCTCTACATTAAGTTCATTTATGGTTTATTACCTAATATTAGAACAGAATTGGAGCTTTTCTCAATTTCTTCATTGAAGCAAGACTTTCAACTTACATTAGAGATTGAAGCCAAGTTATAGAAAGCAGTCTTCACAACCCCCTCCACTAAAAGGTTTTTCTTCTTCCCCTTCCCCTTTCCCCTCAACCACCAATGGTCAAAATCCAGGAATAGTCAATTCCACCTCCTCTACTGGCCACATGAAGAAATATTGCACTTATCATAGGCAACCTAGTCAATCCAATGAGGAATGTCATGCTTTGCAAGCCAAAAAGGCCAAGGCGAACCTTGTTGAAAAACGTTAGGCAAGAAAAGAGGTTGGCATTGATGGGCAACAATAGGAGATTGATGTCAACAATCCCAACTCCTCCAACCTTCTATTGGTTCTCATGGCCAAAGATGTTGAGTTTTGGGGTACCTTGGRAAGTGGTCCCCTTGTGATTGTGTCTCTCTAACCACAARAGGGAAATGATTAGACCCTTGTACTTTACCTTTTGTTCTAATTTCACTTTGACTTAGGAGATTTAWGTCAAAAGTGAAATTTTGTCATTTTAGGCAAAAGTGACAATTAATTCACTTTGTGGGTGAATTAAAGGACATGAGGCAAACTTAGGAAACTTAACCAAAAGTGGGTTTCTAAGTGAGATACTTGTGAGAAGATATCACCCATTGATTAGAGATGGCAAGAGATGATCTTGGCCATCAATCTCTAGGTTTGGACTAAGGATGGCTAAAGGGGGCGCAAGGGGGCAAGAGAGGCATCATTCTTGTTTTGTTCACTTGGAGAGTGTGGAGAGGAGCTAAGAGATGAGGATGGAGGCATTAGGTGAGGCTAGCTTGGGCACTCTCATTCATGGAGGGCGCAAGGAAGCTTAGGGCTTCATTATTTTGTTGTGTGTGTTCATGCTTGGTGGAGGGCGCACTTGAGGAAGAGGGCGCAAACTCAGCATGCACATGTTGGAATGAGGCTTTTACAGATTTGATTGGCACGGGTTTGAGGCAGCATACAAGAGGCAGTTTGTGTGCAAGGGTTTCTCAAACAGCCAAAGGAAAGATCAAGGGCGCATTTGTGGTCTAGCTTGGTAAAGGAAGAAAGAGCGCACTTCTTGGGCGCATTCTTCGAGGAACCTTCTTGCATAGCTTGAGAAGAGCTTGCAAAGTGTACAGGTTCCATTGTATTTACTTCCTTGTTGTATTCCATGCTAGAGACATTCCATATATATACATATACTCTAAACTGGTTTTCCCCAGGGGGGTTTTGTCTAGGGTCATGTTGACCAAAAATTACACTTGTTCATCTTTCATGTATGTTTAGTTGTATATCAGCAGTAGGAGCTTGTAAAGATCCTAGAGGAGTGTTATTTGTTTTATGGTATTTGCATGTGCTAACATCAATTACAAAACCACTTGCAAGGTCACCTTAAAAGAGCACTTAACCGTCAGTTGGAAGGGAGTTTTCTTGGCAGAACTTTCAGACCTGTTTGCTGTCCTAAAACAGCAGCAAGGACAGCTTTGATATAGTAAACTTAGAGCCCAACAAGAGGTCATAAGACAGGCCCGTTGGGCAGCCTTCTAGTTCCTCAAAAATCTACAAAAGATTGTTCTGACGACAACAAGGAAGCTCTCATAGAGGGGCTTCCGCAGTGAAACATAGTAGATATCATTTTCGGGATTAACTGCGTAGTGTAAGTCATTAATCTATGACCCATGTCCATGAGTATTAGTCGCAACTGACCAATAATTCTCATGATTTGAATAGTCCACTTAGCACTCATTGCATCGGGTGATGGTCACAGGGGTGAAGAAATGGGATTGAAACCAGCGAAATAAATCGCATAGCATCAATCATCACTTTCGGGGCTTGCATCCGGTAACCAGGACTTCCCAGGTGGTCACCCATCCCAAGACGCCTCTGGCTCAAGCACGCTTAACTGTGGAGTTTTCCCCATAATCAAGCCCACTTAGCTTGCTACCCCATTTGC